>JADRCC010166659.1:0-14718 GCA_019843855.1 Hylomyscus alleni | reverse complement strand
TGTGTGTGTGTGTGTATGTGTGTGTGTGTGTGTAGGTGTGTGTGTGGAGATCTATGTGACTATATCATCTGGGTGCCACAGAATTCAGAAAATGATGTTACCATTGCTTGTGAGCCACTCAATATTTGGGGTTGGGCAAGATATTTGGATACTCTGGAAGAGCATGAAGTTCTCTTAACCACTATGTCATGACTCTAACTCTAAAAATGTAAATATTTCTGTGGCAAAAATAGCAGCAGTAACTTATTTGCTGCTTTTCATGATATCGTAATGATTCATAAACACAAAAGGACGATCTCAGGGAGAATCAAATAAATGCACAGAGAAATAAAGAGCTGAATAATGTCTAGAGTGTGTGTGTGGGTCTACACATTCACACACACACACACAAACACACAACCATATATATATGGTCAATATAAACTTTCAGCATGGTTACATGAGCTGTGATATTAGCAACATGATTCAGTAGAAGAAACTAGTATCTATGTCTCCCATACAAATAAGCAGTTCATATCTATCTTCAAAAAAAAGTAAACTTAGAATGCTTTTAGTCTCTGTTTAAAGATCTGTGCTACCAAAGTGGAATAACAACCATTAACTACAAGGAAAGAATCAGTTCAGATATGAACATACTTAGTTTGACTGATAATGACTAGGAACAAAAAGCAGGGCAACAGTTGTTGCCAACGGAAGAGTCACTGATTCCCAGTGTTCTATTCTATAGTGGACAATGGTAATTTTCAGCATATTGCATTTTCTTTTCAGATGGCATATATTCTTGATCACTTCTCACATGAAGAATATACCATTGTGTTAGGATGAGACAAAAGCAGCCACATTTCCATACCTGCCAAGAACACAGTCCTGTTATTTCTAGGTGTACTTACATTCCAGGATGACTTTTGCAGGGTCACTACCATGTCCCTATTCCAGGTTGTATGTGGCTTTGAACAACATTGCCTTTTCAAGTTTCTGCATCAATGAAATTTCACAATTGTGTACCTTCAGTTCAGACCCCAGTTCTACAACCTCCCTCCTTTTACCATTTATACTTTGACACCCACGCCTCTACAGGTGACCTAGCCAACTTGTCTTGAATTGCAGTAGCTTCTTTCTTAGCCAAATTCTGGACCATGGATTAGTGGCATCATCTTCCACATTTCATTTGTGACACCAGTTCCATCACTGGTACAGAATAAAGAATAACCTGTGTGCCCTAGAGCTTCACTTTCTCTGAGCACATCTGAACTCTGGACACTGGTTCTGTTACCATCGATTCTGAAGCTTCCATAATACTACATGTATCTATGCTTCAGGAAGTAGTCCTCTGGCTCATTGGCAAGCATTTATTTTTTACTGTTACCAAGGATGCAAATGATGCTCTTGCCGTACACTCTAGAAGAATATTCTGCCTTGTTTGTCTGGTTTATAGTCAGTATAGCTATACCTAGTTGAATAGCCAGTGCATAGCATATCATAACATTGATTTTACCATGATTATGTTCAAAAGCTGGACCAAGCATGAATTGGAATCCTTTTGGTCTCTACTTATTCTGAATAAGTAGATGATGTACCAATTTCTTGACAAAACAAATGAAAGTAGAATCTTTAAGGTCATCAGTTTGGAGGCTAAAAACATGGCTCCTTAGCTAAGAGCACTTGACGCTCCTGTGCAGGTTAGAGGTCAGTTTCCAGTAACCCCAATAGTGACTTAGAGCTACCTGGAGCTATAGTTCCAGCCATGTTGAAATTTAGCAAGCATCTCCCTGCATGTGCTACACTTAAAAATAAGCAGGCACACATACAAACACATATGCATTAATAACAATGAGTAAATAAATACATTCATTAATTTTTGATGAACACATAGGAAAAATAAAGTAAAATTATGAAAATAATACATGTTTTATGGGAAGTTCAAAAGGGAGATTTAACAGAAAAAAATAATAGAATTTGTGGAACTGAATAATAGAATGAATAGAATGGAAAGTTTAATAGAAAGTGACAAAGAAAATTGTCCAGACATGAGACAAAACCTATGAGCTTGAAAAGGGCTAGGTCCAACTATTGAAAAAGGAGTAAAAGGGGAAAAAGATTAAAATATATGAAAAAGGAAACTAAAGAATGCATGAGATATTATCCAGAGAGCTAACCTTTATATTATGCATATGACAGTAGTAAAAAGGAAAATGGAAAACTTATT
The DNA here is from genome assembly GCA_019843855.1 of Hylomyscus alleni. NCBI lineage: Eukaryota > Metazoa > Chordata > Mammalia > Rodentia > Muridae > Hylomyscus > Hylomyscus alleni. The sequence continues at coordinate 12,512 of JADRCC010166659.1, read as the reverse complement.
TAAATATGTCATGGATTATAACTTCTGGATTCAGGTGCATGAGATGGTTCAGTGGATAAAGTACTTGCTACCCAAAGCCTGAACCCTTGAATCCAAGGTTGAAACAGAGAAAATAGAAGTTCTCTTACATCTACATTCATACTGTGCCATGCGTACAACACATGTCGGTGTTGATGATGATGGTGGTGTTTGTCGTGATGATGGTACTAATGGTTGTGATGATGAAGATAATGATTAAACAAACTTTTTTAATTCTCACACAAACAAGAGGGCAAATTCAGAAATGTCAGGTTTTATTCAGCCTTTGGATATATATTCTGAGGCATGCTCTAATCAAACTAATACCAATTAAAGTAAGAATGTGGAAAGCAGAAAAATAAAAGGACATTATTATATATAGAAGAATGTTCTCAAAGCATCTAGGGTGCTTTGAAGTCGAAATTTTGTGACAATGAACAGTGGAATGACTTACTCAAAAGTGTCTAGTAAGGAGGTGAAAGGTGCCCTGCCAGTCAATCATACCTCGGAAATAGAAAGGAAATTACAGTCTTATTCTAACAAAATGTAAGGTAAATCTTCATGAGTTTTTATTTTAAAGTGAAATGAAAGGATGTTAATTGGGAACAGGAAAACTTACTGAAATATACACTCTGCTAATGATAAACATATTGTCAAAATCTGAGCATATGAATATTCTAATGGTGATGTGCACATCATTTAAATTTTAAGTAAAAAATTAAGAAAAAAAGCTAGAATAATTATATGTGTGAGAGTTCGTTAAGGTCTATGCAATATAAAACATTGACAATTTGACATAAAAATGTTTGTGGGGATAAATAGTATAGTCTTTCTGAGTAGTCAGAATATTTTTTTGTAAGCTTCATGGTAAGTATGAGGAAAAAAAGAGGTGAATCAAAGTAGTATTCTACCACAGTTAAATCATGAGTAAAGAAAATATGAGAAGAAAAGAATCCCTAAATTAAAAATTAAAGCAATTAATATATGTCAATAGTAGATTCTTACATGTGAATAGCTACCAAAAGCATAAATACACTAAATTCAATAATCAAGTTTTATGTAGTGTGGGGCTAGTTCAGGAAAGTGAATCCAGAGAAATAACTATGGATACTGTGTAGGGAGATAATTGAGAAATTGTGAGTGGACTAAAAAGGTGTTCCAGGAACAATAAAAGCAAAAGGATGTGTCATTAGAATTCCAACATTTAAAAGCAGTAAATACTGGAAGCTTATTAGAACAATGTAGAACATAAGATATTTCAAACTGGAAAGAAAATAACTATTCAATGTTCAAACTCAGCTGTACAGAAATGAACACATAATTCAAGATTTTATTTTATACAAAAATAAAATAAAAACTGGAATTAGAGGCAGTTTGAGTTACTTGAATTACTTGCTTCAGGAATCTAACCTGGATTCCATGGAAGGGCAGCTAGTGCTTCTAACTGCTGAACCACCTCTTTAGGCTCAGAAAAAAAAACAAACTTATAGCAACTAACTTTAAAATGAAGATTTAACTGTAGCTTAGGTAAGGAAAAGCTCTGCTCTTGCTTCTGACCCAAGTCAGGGTAAGATCAGAAGCGAAAGAATAACAGCTTTGAAAAGTCAAGGAAAATGTGAATGACAATTTTAAAAATAAACAACAATAAAAAGACAGAAAAAAAAGAAAAGTCAAGGATATTACCAACCAAGAATCAAAATATATTTAAAATTAAAGTTAATGTATTTTCTGAAATTAAATAACTAGAAGAGGTAATTATCCAAGGTTGATTTTCAGTTAGAGGTTTTATTTTGACTGGACAAAACATTCAAACTTCATAATACAATTAGAAAAATTAGGATTGTTATATACACAGCTTTGTAAAACTAAATATTGATTATATTATTTTCAATATGTGACAGAATTTGAAATAAATGAAATACTTGAATTGTAATAATATAAGAATAAAAAGAGGGAATTAATTTATTGTGTTCCAAGTTTATGCATTATTGTTAACCAGGTAATAAATTCTTGATTATAATACCAAGAACACAAATTTTATATTTTATTGTAGTAGTTGATAAAGATGTGCTTTTTCAACTCTAGAAGGGATGTTCCACTCATGTTTTCTAAATTCTTGGGTTTGTTTTGTAGAACATTAGTAGTTACTTCTTTAGATTCATCTTTCTGATCAATAATAACTATGCTTAGCTTTGATGGACTTATCATTATCCTAGTTGTGAGTTTTGCATAGTTATTTCACAAATCTTTTTTCTGGATTATGGGAAGCATAATAACAATCTCTGAATTTTCTCATTATCAAGACTTCAGACATCATTTTCTGCATAGATTTTTATTATTATTAATCATTTTATTCATTTACATTCCAAATGATATCCTCCTTCCTGGTTTCCCCTCCACAACCCCCCCATCCCATCCTCCTCCCCCTTCAGATCCAGGAGGGTGCTCTTTCACCCACTCACTTATTCCCTCCTGCCTCACCATTCTAGCATCCCTTGTGGAGGCTTGAAGACTCTGCATACTTTTGAAATACATTAGGCATATCGTACAGAACAGACTACAACTTGATTCAGCAAATAATTCCCTCTCTTCTTAATTATGGGCACAAATGATATAAGCCAATTCATCAGCAAAGAAAACAAGCAAACAAACAAACAAACAATTCCACGGTTTGGGCAAAATCAAAACACCTAGAACTACGGGTTTGGCTAGTTGTGTTCTATTTTTATTGTTGTTGTTTTTGTTTTGTTTCTTTTGTTTTCCCATTTCTTTTCCTTTGATTCTATGAAATGTAAGAAGTTTCTTCTCTTTGGTTCTGTAATGCCATATAGTGTGTGGAATTCAGTTTTGCTCTATATAGGTTGGATTTTTTTTATTTTTTATTAGATCATTTCTTTATTTACATTTCCTGTTTCCCTTCGAAACCCCTCTATACCATCCCACCTTCTCTTGTTCAACAACACACATACTCTTGCTTCCATGTCTTACCATTCCCCTACACTGGGGCATGGAGCCTTCACAGATCCAAGGGACTCTCTTCCCATTGATGTCCAACAAGACCATCCTCTCTACATATGCAATTAAAGCCATAGGTCCCTCTATATGTACTCTTTTGTTGGTGGGTTAGTCCCTGGGAGCTCTGGGGGTTCTGGTTAGTTCATATTGTTGTTCCTCCTATGGATCTGCAAGCCACTCCAGCTCCTTTGGTGCTTTCTCTAGCTTCTCCATTGGAGACTATGTGCTCAGTTCAATGGTTGACTCTGAGTATCTACCTATGTATTTTGGAGAAACCAAGATATTCCATGACAAAAACAAATTTACACAATATCTTTCCACAAATTCAGCCCAACAAAGGATAATAAAGGGAAAACTCCAACACAAAGATGGAAACTACATCCTAAAAAAAAACAATAAAATAATCTTTTAATCATCTTTTAACAAACCAAAAAGAAGATAGCAATATAAACATAATTGTACCTCTAACAACAAAAATAACAGGAAGCAACAATCACTTTTCCTTAATATCTGTTAATATCAATGGACTCAATTCCCCAATAAAAAGACATAGAATAACATATTGGATATGTCAACAGAACCCAACATTTTGTTGCATAGAGGAAATGTGTCTCAGTGACAAAGACAGACACTACCTCAGAGTAAATTCCTGGAAACAATTTTTCAAGCAAATAGTCCCAGGAAACAAGCTGGAGTAGTCATTCCATTATTGAATAAAATCGACTTTCAACCAAGAGTTATTAAAAACGATAAGGACAGACACTTCATACTCATCAAAGGAAAAATCTACTAAGATGAGCTCTCAATTCTGAACATCTATGCTCCAAATGCAAGGGTACCCACATTCATAAAAGAAACTTTATTAAAGCTCAAAGCACAAATTGAACCTCACACAATAATAGTGGGAACTTCAACACCCCACTCTCAGCAATAGACAGATCATGGAAACAGAAACTAAGCAGAGACACAGTGAAACTAACAGAAATTATGAAACAAATGGATTTGACAGGTATCTATAGAACATTTCATCTGAAAATAAAAGAATATACCTTTTTCTCAGCACCTCATCGTACCTTCTCCAAAACTGACCATATAATCTGTCACACAACAGGCATCAACAGATACAAGAAGACTGAAATAATCCTGTGCATCTTATCAGATCACCACAGACAAACAATAACAATAACAACAACAAAAACAACAAAAAGCCCACGTAGACATGGAAGCTGAACAATGCTCTACTCAATGATAACTTGGTCAAGGAAGAAATAAAGAAAGAAATTAATGACTTTTAAGAGCTCAATAAAAATGAAAGAACAACATATCCAAGCTTATGCAATTCAATGAAAGCAGTGCTAAGAGAAAAACTCATATCCTTGAGTGTCTCCAAAAGGAAACTGGAGCAAGCATACACTAGCAGTTTGACAGCACATCTGAAAGCTTTAGAACAAAAAGAAGCAAATACAACCAAGAGGGGTTGACTGAAGGAAATAATCAAACTCTGCTCTGAAATTAACCAAGTAGAAACAAAAAGAACTATATAAAGAATAAACCAAATCAGGAGCTGGTTCTTTGAGAAAATGTATAAGATAGATAAACACTTAGCCATAATAACCAGAAGGCACAGAGACAGTATCCAAATTAACAAAATAAGAAATGAAAAGAGAGACATAACACAGAAGCTAGGAAATCCAAAAAATCATTAGATCCTACTACAAAAGCCTATACTCAGCAAAACTGGAAAATTTAGATGAAATGAATGATCAATTTTCTAGTCAGATACCAGGTACCAGGGTTAAATCAGGATCAGATAAATGATCTAAACAACCCCATAACCCCTAAAGAAATATAAGTAGTCATTAAAGTAGTTGGGCTTTCCCAACCAAAGAAAGCCCAGGACCAGATGGTTTTAGTGCAGAGTTCTATCAGACCTTCAAATAAGACCTAATACCAATACTCTTCAAACTATTCCACAAAATAGAAACAGAATGAACACTACTCAGCTCTTTCTTTAGAGGTTGTTAATTAGAACTTTTAGCCTCTTGGATTGTAAATCTTTATGTTACAGCAAGTGAATTAACACAAGCTTCAACATGTACTTGCAGCTCTTTCATATCTAGATAATTTTAACTGATTCTTCCATTCTTTTTACAGCTCAAAATTACTTCCTCTAAAACAAAACTTTGAATTTAATCCAGAAATTTCATCTACTCATGAAAATAACAGTGATTATGGACTATGTACCTGATCTTTGGAAATGTTTTTCTTTTCTAGAATTTAAGTCTACTTAAGCATATATTATTTTCTTGGTTGTTGATGTCTTTTACTGTGTAATTCTTAAAAACCCACAGTTTTATTCAGCAATGAATATGCATTTGAGTTGGCTAGAAATAACACATTGAATCTTGTCAACAATCCTTCAATATATAAAGTAAGAAAGAGACACATGGCTATCACCTGACTAGGACCGAATGGTTGTGGTTGTGTCACTGCAGTGGTAGAAGTAAGCATTTCTTGAGTCAGGCTCAGTTTCCTCTAGAGCATAGGGAACAAACTGCCTTTTCTTTGGAATCAGAGTCTTTGACTTTATACATAACGAACTCGTGAATTAGGAAAGTACTGTACATTTCAAAATATGCATCAAAATTATCACAATTAAAAGTATTTGAATTTAGTTTACTTATATTATTATTTAGGGACAATTCCTTAATTATACTGATACATTTAACAATGTCTTTACAATATCATTGTGATGTTCATCTAAAGTACTACATTCATTATGTTTCATGATAATGTAGATAAATGTTGCAATTCACTTCATTATATGTGCAAGGATAGAACAGTTCAAGTAATTCTTAGTATTTTGTTTTATAAAGCGATGTTTAGCAACAATATAAATTGCCAAAGTAGTGAGAGTGCAATCTGAGGGGAAAAAGACTTATACATCATTGTGACAGAAAATAAAATTGGATAAATGTTGACAAAACAAACTGTTCTGTCAGGTGACTCACTATTGGATAGATTGTGTAGAAATTTTATCTGATTCTACATCATTCCCATTGAACGAAGCTTTATTGGAAACTGAAAGAACAATCCATTAGCAAATAGTTGACATAAATGTTTGATTTTTCTTTCCATATGTAACATTCAGAATGTTTTCACATGGTAATTAAGTCTCATTATCAAGAATTAAAAAAGAGCTCTCTGAGAGAAAGACAGGTATATAGGAGGGTCTGGAGGCACAAAAAGGAAGGAAAAGATGTACCTGTACTTTTAATTCATGAAAATAATTAAAAATGAAGAATAAAGAATATTAATGTAAAAACAGAATTATGACATATTATCATAATATAAACAGCAGAAAGGTGGCAAAATGTACAGGTAGCCCTAATAATTAAGGTTAGTCAATACTCATAAAAATTTTGACAAGTTGTCTATAGTGGATATTTACTCTCAAGTACATGAATACTGATTTTGTGAATGCCATTGGGAATGGTACATACTGTTTACTTCATTCGCTTATAACTAATCTAAGACACACAATAGCCAAGGATAGATGTTCTAATTACAGCTGGTTACTAGGAACTGGGAGATCATTGGGAGCAGCGCTGGACTTCTATAGGATAAATGCTTGCTGTGGACTGTGGGAATGTGGGTGATGTTTCTTCTTTTAGTTACTTTGTGTGCTACGGGTTGGAATATTATATTAAGTTGATGTAAGCTCTGTTGATGTCATAGTAAATATGTTGTTGTTTGTAAATATGTTCCTTTTGATGTTATAGTAAATATGTTGAATATAATCAAACATATCATCAAAATGAGTCTATATTTGTTTTTATGTTTTACAAACTATCTGTAAGACATTTGCATCTTTCCTTTTTCTTAAGTCACTTCTCTGTCCTGCTCCTGCTTTGCAATAATTAGTTGGAATGGAAAACAATAACTTCAGTTTTATTGCAAATATGGAAAAATTAAAAAGAACATATTTTATGTGAAGATGTGAGGAAAAAGGTAAAGCAGGGCTGTATGATGTTCTATCAAGAATGACTCGTGAGTAAGCAAAACCAACATAGCATAATTAAAGTATAGAGATGATGCTATAATTATGCAAATGACAATTTTAAATAGTCTAAAATTGAAATACCAATTAAAAATGGTAATTGCCTCTAAAATAATAAAATTACTTACAGATAGTTAAGCTTATTCTTTTTAGGATCTTATAATAGTGTTATTAAAGCAATTTTTGCCCTAGGATATATTCTAGAAGGCAGTATACCATTGTCAAAGTTTTTGTAGCTTACTTGGTGTTTATGTTTCTCTTTTAGCAGCTTACAGTGTACCTTCCCTCACTAAAAATGCTAGAATCAGATGTGAAATCTCTATGCTGATACCAGCTAGAATTATAAATATTCAGTGAGTTGTATAGTTCTCCTCTTCATCAGTGGGGCGTTGCTGTTCGATTTTGGAGAGCAACTAATTCCACTGGGACCCATTTAGGCAAAATCTCAGTTAGATGTAACCTAATCCCAGTACTGAAAGTTTTGTTTTATGGGAAGAGATGGCCTTTGAGACTGTTTCCTCATTATTTGGTGATTTCATTAAGATCGCCTTCATATATGTATATATTTTAGGAAGTTTCTACTGTATTTGATTTCCAAAGTACCCCTCAAATGCTCATTACTTTGTCTCTTCCAGTATTTCATCCATTGTTGCAGTTGCCCTCTTCCTTCTCTCTTACTTGATCCTTCCTTCCAGGCACTCTATTAACCTATATGTATTTTCTTTTCATTTTTTTAATGAAAATTTTTATTGGACATTTTATTTACATTATAAATGTTATCCCCTTTCCTGATTCTCCTCCAGAAATTCCCTATCCTATCCTCCCCCCTCCTGCTTCTATGAGGGTATTCTCCTACCCACCCACCCACTTCCATCTCCCTGTCCTCACATTCCCCTACACTAGGGCATTGAGCCTTCACAAGACCAATGATCTCTTTTCTCATTGATGCCCAACAAGGCCATCCTCTACTACATATGTGGCTAGAACCATGGGTCCCTTCATGTATATACTTTGGTTGGTGGTTTAGACCCTGGGAGCTCTGGTAGATGATTGGTCTTCCTATGGGGTTGCAAACCCCTTCAGCTCCTTCAGTCCTTTCTCTAACTCCTCCATTGTAGACCCCCATGATTAAGTCAATGGTTGATTGCTAGCATCCACCTCTGTATATGTCAGGATCTGACAGAACCTCTCAACACACAACTATATCAGGATCCTGTCATCATGCACTTCTTGGCATCCACAATAGTGTCTGCATTGGTGACTGTATATGGAATGGATCCACAGGTCGGGTTGGCTCTAGATGGCCTTTCCTTCAGTCACTACTCTACACTTTGTCTCTGTGTTTGCTCCCATGAGTATTTTGTTTCCCCTTCTAAGAAGGATCAAAGGACTCACACTATGGTCTTTCTTCTTCTTGAGATTCATGTGGTCTCTAATTAAATCTTGAATATTCTGAGCTTTTGGACTAATACCCACTTATCAGTGAGTGTATACTACATGTGTTCTTTTGTGACTGGGTTGTCTCACTCAGGATGATATTTTCTAGTTGCATCCATTTGCCTAAGAATTTCATGAATTCATTGTTTTCAATAGGTGAGTATTACTCCATTTTGTAAATGTACCACATTTTCTGTATCCATTCCTCTGTTTAAGAACATCTGGGTTATTTCCAGATTCTGACTATTATAAATAAGGATGCTATGAACATAGTGGAGCATGTGTCTTTGTTATATGTTAGAGAATCTTTTGGATATATGCCTAGAAGTGGTATAACTAGGTCCTTTGGAAGTAATATAGTTCTGAGGAACCACTAGTCTGATTTCAAGAGTGGTTGTACCAGCTTACAATCCCACCAGCAGTGGAGGAGTGCTCCTCTTTCTCCACATCATTGCTAGCATCTCCTGTCACCTGAGTTTTTGATCTTAGCCAATTTGGCTTGTGTAAGGTGGAATCTCAGAGTTGTTTTGATTTGCATTTCACTGATGACTAAGGCTGTTGAGTATTTCTTTAGGTGATTCTCAGCCATTCGGTATTCGTCAGTTGAGAATTCTTTGTTTAGCTCTGTACCTCATTTTAAATAAGGTTATTTGATTGTCCTGAGTCTAATTTCTGGAGTTCTTTGTATATATTGGATAGTAGTGCTCTATCAGATATAGGATTGGTAAAGATCTTTTCCCAATCTGTTTGTTGCCTTTCTGGCCTATTGACAGTATCCTTTGTCTTACAGAAACTTTGCAGCTTTATGAGGCCCGATTTGTCAATTCTTGATCTTAGAGCATAAGCCATTGGTGTTCTGTTCAGGAACTTTTCCCCTGTGCCCATGTGTTCAAGGAACTTCCCTACCTTCTACTCTTTTAGTTTCAGTGTATCTGGTTTTATGTGAAGGTCTTTGATGCACTATGACTTCAGCTTTGTACAGGGAAAATGGGAATGAATCAATTTGCATTCTTCTACATGCTGACCACTAGTTGAACCAGCACCAATTTTTGAAAATACTGTCTTTTTCCCAATGGACAGTTTTAGCTCCTTTGTCAAAGATCAAGTGGTCATAGGTGTGTGGGTTCTTTTCTGGGTCTTCAAATGTATTCCACTGATCTACCTGCATGTCACTATACTAATACCATGCAGTTTTTATTACTATTGATCTGTAGTATAGCTTGAGGTCAGGGATGTTGATTTTCCCAGAAGTTCTTTCATTGTTGAGTATAGTTTTTGCTATCCTAGGTTTGTTGTTATTCCAAATATATTTGCAAATTTCTCTTTCTAAGTCTGTGAAGAAATGAGTTGGAATTTTGATGGAAATTGCATTGAATCTGTAGATTGCTTTCAGCAAGATGGCCATTTTTTACTTTATTAATACTGCCAATCCATGAGCATGGAAGATTTTTTTCATCTTCTGAGATCTTCAATTTCTTTCTTCAGAGACTTGAAGTTCTTCTCATACAAATCTTTCACTTGCTTTGTTAGAGTCACATCAAAGTATGTTATATTGTTTGTGACTATTGTGAAGGATGTCATTTCCCTAATTTCTTTCTCAACCTGTTTATCTTTTGAGTAGAGAAAGGTTACTGATTTGTTTGAGTTAATATCCAGCTACTTTCCTGAAGTTGTTTATCAAGTTTAAGAGTTTTCTGGTGGAATTTTTGGTGTTACTTAAGTATACTGTCATATCATATGAAAACAGTGATATTTTTACTTCTTCCTTTCCAATCCATCAATGTGATTCACTATATAAGCAAACTCAATGAAGAAAATGCACATGATCATCTCTTTAGATGCTGAAGAGAATTTGACAACATCCAATACCACTTCATGGTAAAAGTCTTGGAATGATCAGGAATTGAATGCCCATACCAAAACATAGTAAAAAAAAAAACAAAAAAACAAACAAAAAAACAAACAAACAAAAAAACAACAATATACAGCAAACCAGTAGCCAACATCAAACTAAATGGAAAGAAACATGTAGCAATTCCACTAAAATCAGGGACTAAACAAAGCTGCTTACTCTCTCCCTTCCTATTCAATATTATACTCAAATTTGTAGCCAGAACAATTAGACAACAAAAGGAGGTCAAGGGATACAAACTGGAAAGGAAGAGGTCAAAATATCACTATTTGCAGATGATATTGTTTCCCTTTTCTAAGAATATTTCTTTCTGTTCCCTTTACTCCTTTATTCTCTACCAACCATCTTTGAGTCTACGGATTGTAGCTTAGATACCATTGATTTAAGTGAATTCCATACAATATTTCTCTTTATGGTTTGAGATACCTCCCTCAGTATGACTTTTTTCCTGTAGACTTCCTCATGTTACTTTTTCAGTGGCTGAATAATACTCCATTGTATAAATGTACCACATTTTTCATCTGTTTTTTATTGAGGTATATCTACATTATTTTCAATATTGACTTTTATCCATAGAGCTGCAATGATGATATTGAGGAGCAACAAATCTGGTCTTTACATTGTAGAATGAAGCATCCTTGTGGATATTTCCAAGAGTTGTATAGCTGGATCTTTTGGTAGATTGATTACCGTTTTCCTGAGGAATCATCACACTGACTTGTACAGTGACGACTATTACAGTATGATGATACACGCAGCAGTAATAGATTGTTGTTTCTTTTCCCCCACATCCTCACCAGCATGAGCTTTCCCTATTGTTTTTTATTTTAGCCATTCTGTGATGGAAGATGACATCTCAAAGTAATTTTGATTTTCATTTCCCCGTTAGCTAAGGATGTTGAACATTTAAGTGATTCTTAGCCATTTGAGTTTCCTGTATGTTCAGTTACCATACTTATTTCCCTGGGCAAGGTGGTGTATACATTTCCAGAGTGTACTTGTTGTTTCTGTTTTTGACTTTTGACTTTAGTTTTTTTTTGAGAACTTCATACTTAAACTGACTCTAAATAATTTCCCTATTTTATCCCCTTCAAATTCTTGCCATATCTTTCTCAGACACTCTACTCCCAAATGGTTTCATTTTCTAGAATTGTTATTGTCACATTATTACAAGCATACTTATGCATGTTTGAACATACTAAAACCTATTCATGTAAACACACACACACATACACACATGCACATGTCCACGTTTATATAATCTACATTGTGCATTTAGCATTTCTCATATATAAAAGTGTCCAGGGTTAAACACTTAGAATCAGATAACCTATGAAACAAATGCTAAGAAAAGCAAGAATGGCAATATGATACTTTTTATATTATTAATCTTTATTTAAAATTTTATTTTGTAAACAATTATGGTAACCTTATCCTTTTCCCTTGGCTCTTACTTATACCGTTATTTAAAATTCTAAATAAAACATTTTAAATAGACAAAGTGAGCTATCTTGAATGAAATAATCAATTTTAATACAATTATAATTTTTGCCACAGAGTTACAATCATATATTTTTTAAGCTATAATGCTCTACCATGTTCATAGCAGCCTTATTTATAATAGTCAGAAACTGGAAACAACCCAAATGTCCCTCAATAGAGGAATGGATACAGAAATTGTGGTACATCTACACAATGGAGTACTACTCAGCTATTAAAAACAATGAATTTATGAAATTCTTAGAGAAATGGATGGATCTGGAGAATATCATCCTTAGTGAGGTAACCCAATCACAAAAGAACACACATGGTATACACTCTCTGATAAGTGGTTATTAGCCCAGGAGATCGGAATACATGAAGTACAAACCTCAAGAAACTCAAGAAAAAGGAAGACCAAAATGTGGACATTTCATTCCTTCTTAAAAGAGGGAACAAAATACCCATGGAAGGAGTTGCAGAGACTAACTATGGAGCAGAGACTGAAGGAAGGGCATTCCAGTCTGATATAGATGTCTCCTGGGAGGCTCTGACAGTACCTGACTAATACAGAAGTAGAGGCTCACAGTC
>JADRCC010166658.1:0-18166 GCA_019843855.1 Hylomyscus alleni | reverse complement strand
CTCTCTCTCTCTCTCTCTCTCTCTCTCTCTTTCTCTCTCTCTCTTCTCTTTTTCTTCTCTTCTCTTCTCTTCCCCTCTCATTCTCCCCGCTACCTCGATCACCTCATGGCCTGGCTCAGTCTGTGGGTCATATTCACTCCCTCATATCTCCAATAAAAACCTGCTCTTCACCCATACCCAGGAGCACTCATTTCCCCATTTCATTCACTAAGGACAGAAGTAATTTGAAAAGTGTCATGCTATTTTGGTAAGCTAGAACTTCACTATTTTATACCTGTAAGTTCTATGAGGAAGTATTTCATGTCCTCTTATATTAGAACATACAATAATCCAACACTCCATGCTGAAAGAATTCCTTAAATGTCAAATCTCCAATTATTAAAATAAATATTAAGTCTCAGACAAGATTATATGAGGTAAAATTTGCATCAAGGAAACAGTAGCAATGAGGAAAAAACTTGTGGTCTATTTTAGGTTTTATTGATTGACCTATGCTACACCAAAAAGGAAAGAAGTAAAAAGTCCAGTTTTGCTACGATCATGATCACAGGAGCCCAGTGGGACATGAATAAAATGAATCAAGCCACAATGAAATCCCTGTGTACCCTGGAGTGCTTCCCCAGTCAAAATGATCCAAAGGCACTTTGCCAAATGGAATGATGTACTGGGAGTCCAAAGGCTTACACCAACATTTTTACTGTGATTACTGGCTTCTCTCCCAATCTTTCACCTAATTCTTTAGATGAACTATTACATCTAAATAAGACACTAGTTTTCCCATATGTTACAAAATACTGTAATGACAAGACAGAGGATGGCAACAAGCATCCCTTACATAAGAGTGGAAGAAACCAGCATGAGGCCAAGTTCCAACCATGACCCTCTTGGATGAATCTGGACCAAACATTTCATCTCTGGATAATTACTTTCTATATTTGTAAAAAGATTTTTTAAAATAATAGCTGATTAATATTTTGTATATTAGCAGCATGAGATTTTCATTAAGAAAGAGCCATGATCATCTTTTCCCTTTATTCTATGAGACTGTTTTACTGATTAACAAGAGCTCACTATATATTCTAGTTGCTTAAACTCCATCAGATAAATAACAATCTTAGGTATAGATCCTTCTTTCTTTCAGTTCTCCATTATCTACTTTGTTCTTTATTATGACATTTATAATCTGGTTAATGTATAGTAGAAAATGCAAATTCCAATTATTTGGCTTTTGACATTACTTGCTTCTGTCAACCTGTGGCTCAATTTTGCAATTAGGTAAGTACTTAGCTAGATAACACATACACACATGTAATACACATGTAATTATATGACCTTGCACTTAAGTACAATGAATATAAAGATGATAATCATAATGGTAATAACAATAGCAACTGCCCTAAAATGACCTCACACCACTGTTGCATCCATTGAACAACAAAATGCAGTTTGCAAACGTTCACTTACAAACTATGATAGAAAATTTCTCAAAGAAAAGTCACAATTGCACCTCTAAATAAGGCATCTGCAAAATGACTCATTCACAAGCAATCAAAATTCTCATTTAATTAATAATAACCTGAACATTCTCAGGAATCACCTCCAACCTTAATTTATGGCACCCCAATGGGAAATCCGCTCTGCCTGGGGATTCCCTACTGGAACTTCCTCTATAAAAGTGTCAATTCTAATGGATTACACCCTCAATCCTACTGTTTCACAAGATGAGAGGGGAGCTTTAAGAGCCTATGTTAAATTCCCTGCTGAAAATGTCTATTACTTTCTCAGCTGACTTGCAGGGTACTCCACAAATAGACTCTAAAGACTTGCTGATCAGTACCAAGAATTAGACAAATTTCTGCCCTTTATTATGGTATATTTCATCAGCTCCAAGCTTCTTATAAGTACTTAGTAACGTTTTATGTGGTCTCTCAATAATGTATATCTTCTTTGCTTGTAAAATCTCTTTTAATAATATGATTCAGATGAATAGAGTTCTAAGGACTAGAATGGCAATGACTTAAAAAGATTCACCACATAATTTCAAAAACATCAAATTTTTCACACATTGGTTTCCAAAGATAACTTAAGACAAAAAAAATCAGTACAGTAAGCAGAATGATGGATCCCCAAATATCCATGCCTAAGTCCCCAAGGCCTGTGAGTAGGTCACCTTACATGGCAAAGGAGACTCTACAGATTGATATCATTAAAGTTAAAGGTTTTTAGCCTGAAGTACCCAGGTGGGTTCATTTCTACCATAGGTGTCCTTAAAAAGGAAGGAAGAAGTCAAAAATGTGGGTCAGGAAAATACAATGAAGGAATACCAAGTCTGGTTTGGCTATGTAAGGGATAGCATGGCATGGTTCCTGCCCCTGAAACAGAGCCAGCAGGGCATGGGCCTCCACAGCTGTCATCCTTGCTGTGGGAGAAAGGCTTGTTTGTATAATAGTGTACATATTTTTATGTTCCTCCTTCCAGGGGTGTCTTTTCTGCCAAGGTTAATAACTCCATGATAATCAGAGACAGCGTATGATATGTTTAAAAAAAGGTAAAGAGGTATAAGACATGCTCTATGAGGGTGTGGTGAGGTATGGGGGAAGAGATGCCTCGGCAGGCCCAGGTCAAGGCATCCCTTCCCCCTTAGGGACCAGCCACTCAATGTACAGTATAGAATAGAGTTTATTCAGGGCATAGGGAAGGGAGTAAAGAGGGAAGTAGAGACAGAGAAAGCAAGAGAGAAGGAGAGTAGAGAAGTAGAAGCTGGCCATGGCCACATAGAGAGAGGGGGAAGGGAAGGGGGAAGGGAAGAGCCCAAGAGGGCAATAGAGAAGCAAGCAGGGAAGCAAGAGGAAGAAGGAGAGGAGGGGCAAACATCCCCGTTTATAGTGGGCCAGGCCTACCTGGCTGTTGCCAAGTAACTGTGGGGTGGAGTTTAGACAGATGCTAACAGCATGGGTCTGAGAGGCGAGGGTGTGTCTAATGTCTCAGCAAAATGATACAACACAGTGACCTTCAGGATGTTCCTTAAGGCTGAGAGAAAGAACTCTGAAAACATGAGTTCAAAACACACAAATTTCTCACCTGTGCAAAATAGAAAGATGCAATAAGAACTGGATAAGGAGTTTCACAATCTAAAGGAACAGAGGCAGCTGCACTAGGAACTGGCTTGTCATAAAGATGCTCAGGGGATTTAGGGAGTGGTGAAGGCAGGGGAAGATCCCCCCAAGCTGAGGCTTTGTTTGTTTGCTTGTTTGTTTGTTTATGCTTACAATGGCAGGCAGATTCCTGAGTTCAATGTCAGCCTTCGACAGAGGGAGTCTAGGTCCAGGCCCAGGCACACTAGGAATGGTAATTTCATGGCTAGGTCCCACTCAGCTATCATACTGTCTGTTCTTGGTGTCACTTTCTTTTTTTTTTTTTTTTTTTTTTTTTTTTGACTTTTTTTTAGACAGGGTTTCTCTGTATAGCCCTAGTTGTCCTGGCACTCATTCTGTAGACTAGCCTGGCCTCAAACTCAGAAATCCGCCTGCCTCTGCCTCCCAAGTGCTGGGATTAAAGGCGTGCGCCACCACCACCAGGCTCTGGTGTCACTTTCTAAGAACTGAAGGACTGGGATCATAGGATGCAGATTCATGGGATAATCAAAAGAGAACCTGGGGTAACGACTGAATGGATATGTAAATAACAGACTGGGATTTTGATCTGCAAAAGAACTATCCAGAATTTTTAGAATAGCAGAAGAAAGCTGTCTCGAGAGAGCAGAGCCAGAACGCAGTCTGAAACGCAGAACAGAGACAGCAATTTGGAAAGTCATCTTGAGCGGATCGTAGGCTGTCAGCTTGGACCCACAATTTGTCTTCAAGTCTTTTGTTTCCCAGACACCTCTTCCCCAGAACCCCTCTCCAAGTCAAGGTTAGCCCTTGGCAAGGGTTTTGAACAAAGACAAAGAAGCCTTGTAAGGTGACAGGTGACAAACTCTAGAACTTGAAAAAGACAAGGAAAAAAGAGTCCCTAGAACCTTCAGTAAGAAATATGACCTGTGAATGCTTTGATTGGAGCCCAGTGAGATTTCTATTAAGTTTTTTGTTTTGTTTTGTTTTTAATAACAGTCTCACGTAACCTGGGCTAGCCTCAAAATCTCTTCATACCTGGGCTGACCTTGAACTCCTGATCCTCCCACTTCCACATCCTGAGTGCCAGGATGTGCTGCACAGGCTTGTGCTTGTGGAGAGCACAGGTCAGCATCGGACGTCACCTTCTATGGCTCAGCACCTTACTTTCCTAAGGCACGGTCTCTCAATAAACCTGGAGCTTGCTTTTTTGGGCTAAACTCGCTAGCCAGTGGCCCTGGCACCTACTTCTCTGTGCTCCTTCCTCCAGCCCTGGAGATACAGGGACATGCTGCTGTACCTGGGTTTTATATGGGTGTTCAGGAACCAACCTCACATCTTCAAGCTCAGACGGTATTCTACCTGCTGAATCATATCCTTAACTCATGTTTGATTTCTAACCTACAAAACTATAAAATAATTAATAAATTTATTTTAGGTAAGCCATGTTTATGAACAGAAAATGTTCACACAATGCAGTTTGTGTACTTGTAACAACAACAAAAACTGATTTGAAAAATATAGTCTAGAACTCAGGTCCAGCATTGAAATCCAGACGCTACTTAATCAGCTTGGTAAATTAAAGCCAATTATTAACTTTGCTGTACCTCAGTTTTCTTGTATGTAAATGACATATGTAAATGTAAATGAAAAGAGAGAGAGAGAGAGAAAGCAAACATTGTAGGTGTAGATGTAATAATACACACCTCAGCTAACTCAAGCAAAGCACTTAAAACACTGCTTCCCACACAGCAAGCAATAAACACTTCTTAGCCTACTGTTACTGACACGAGTCAATACTGTAACTTTACCTTCTTTCATAGGAAAGTCATGACATCAACAGTATCCAAGAGAGTCCAGGAAATAAACCCTTCTAAAGAGAAAGATTTGTACACATCTCTAAATGTAGCTTCCACAAAGGTCCTGGCTCCACTTAAGCTAGCATGAGATTCTTCCAGAGTTTCCGAATTAACACCACAGTCACTGTGGGAACATGAATTCCACTACATGACATTGTTAATTTCAGGACTAACAGAATAAAGCATTCATCAGAAAGTAAAAGCTGCCTTATTAAAAAATAGTAGATGTGACAAGCTATATTTGGAATTTTGCCAGTTTATTTGAAATATATACAGCACTTTCATTCTACAAGAAATGATCTATAATTTCTATATAAACAATTAAAATTTTTATTTCACTTGGACAATGACTCAGCAATGCTGACTTAAATTAATATAACAATGCTAATTGGAATACTTTACTTAAAAATTATAAAGATATAATAATTGGCAATTTCTAAAAAAGGTAAGTAAAATAGGAATTGAAAATAGTTCTGTATATTTTATTTTACACTTCTGTACTCTACAATACCTCACAAACTCAAAGAAAGGCAACCATATATCCGAAAGACTCTATGAGCCAGACTGAGTACAAACCTCTGTAAGGTGTAACAATAACAACTAATGTTAAAAGATTTAGGAAAAGTTAGGAACTATATGAACAAAAGAAAAGAAAAAATATAAAATAATGTATATACTTCCCTATAACTCATATAGCACATTTGATAATGTCTTCCCTGAGACTGCTCTACACAGAGACTTGACCTTTAGCCCTTGGAGGTGGTGCGTGTTTAACCGACTTTGTGCTATCTCTGCAGCTCATGTCTTTAACATCCCTCAGACTTAGCATAAAGCCTGATGCTTGTGCAAGATAGCATTACCACCAAGCACAGTAGCACACACCTAAATAAACAGCCACACTTGGGAAGCTAAGACAGGAGTATTCTAAGTGTGAGTCTAGTCCTGACTACACAGAAATAGCCTGCCTCAAAAAAGATACAAGAACAAAAAGAAAACATCACAAACAGCAGGAGGACTGAGCAGTGGATTAAAGTCTGTAGCCTACAGATGCCAAGGACAGAATGCAGTGTGCAAGAAAGGATACATCCTTGAAACTGTGCTTATGATAGTGGACAATCACCAAACTTTACTCTATCCCTGAAAAAAAAAAAAAAAAGCCTAATGCTTCCTTATTCAAGCAAGCCGCCTGGTTACTTCTCTTTGGCTCTTGTTAGTCAGCTTGAACTCAAATTTCTTTGAAAGAAACTTGTCTGGCATGTTCATTATAAATGGCATAGACTCATTTCTATTTTTTTACCATCTAATATCAACAGGAGCAATAAGACTATAACGAAAAAGAAAAGCATACATTCTACCAAAGAGCATTCAAATGCAAGTTTAGAAAACAGTTCCTGCTGAAATAAAATGTATTCAAAGCTGGAATCTGTATACAGGCCAGTGAGCTGCCAGTTTTCACCCCCTGAAATAAAATGTATTCAAAGCTGGAATCTGCATACAGGCCAGTGAGCTGCCAGTTTTCACCCCCAATAATGCAACAGGTCCACCCAATGGCTTTATATCTATTTCCTGTGAGGGTCCCAAAGGGCATAGCACAGACTATCATAGGTCTTTTCTTTTCTAATATACTAAGACTGAGGCATATAATGAAAATGACTTACCACCTGAGCCTCCAGCAGCAGAATACTGAGTTGCATCAAGGAATTTGCGTGGAGTAGGGATGTTTGAAACATCAATCAGTGGACCAGGAGAGGCATCTTTGCCATGAGAACTGTGGGTAAAGCAAGCAGCAGTTACTACTTTCTCCAAAACCAACTGAAGTCCCATTTAGTACCCAGAACTCGATACTGTGACTTCAAACACCTCACAAGTACATTGATAATGCAGCAGTTGCCACGGCTGGAGGTTTAAAGATGTCCTCTAAGAGTCCCAACTGTTTACCATACCTATTATAAGGATACTATGGACTGTCTAAATGATCATGTCATAATAAAATTATGCCAAGCAACTACCTGAACTCCTTTGTATCTGTAGCAAAGATTTCTTATAAGTAAATAGAGTTGCAGTGACACTATGGAATAACAACTAAGGGAAGGTTTAGTAGTATTAAAGCCTCATTTAAACTTAGGTTTTTCAAGATCACTTTGTCCTTATTGTTCAGGAATTTATTCCTTTGCATTGTCTTTAAAATAGACTCATAACTTTTGACAAGTCAAGAATCACTATAAAGACTGACTTTAATACTTTCTCAAAGGCTTATTCAGCATTATTGTTTCAATGAAGCCTATCCCTAATTTGAAGCCACAATAAGTTGCTCAGAGATGATATAAAGATTATAAACAGCAATTATATTTTCAAGATAAGTTCTTAACTTACAAGTACCAGGGCAATGTCAAGGCAAATACAGCTTGGACCTTGGCCAGAACAAACAGAATCCTCTAACCACACTGCCTGGACAGCAGAAGTTTCTCTGAGTTCAACCCAACAATACAAGTTACAGTTCTCACTTTCTCTCAGCCCAAAGCACAATAATAGTAACAGATCACTCACAAACTAATTCTTTCAAGGGAGAGAAGGCATAAGATAAGGGAAAAACCAAGCCCACAGGAAAGACATCAGACAAGATGGAGGGACAGATCCAAGTGGGAACAACATTTAAACCCGTGGTTTTCAACTTTCCTAAAGCTAAGATCCTTTAATGCAGTTCTTCATGTTGTGGTGACCCCCAATCATAAAATTGTTTTCATTGCTACTTTATAACTGTAATTTCGCTACCGCTAAGAATCGTAATGAACATACGCAGGATATATCTACCATGCAACCCCTGCGAAAGGGTCATTCGACCTCCAAAGGAGTAGTGACCCACGTACTACCAATCTACACCTTCCTCCCTTACAATACTCCCCCACCCTCTTCCCATGATGCTTCTGGAACCAATGCACTACGTTTAAGTGTTACATATATTCTCCCTCTCCTTCTCCTCCCTTACAACGCTGGAAATCAAACCCCTGCTACATAAGAACATTACCTCTGAGCAACACCCCTGTATTTCTAACTAAGGACAATATTATTCCAGAAATTTTTGGGAAAAAAAAAAAACTTTGTTAGAGTAAAATTGTCTCTTATACTAATACTACTTTTATTCCATGATAATGAAGTATGACCATTATCCCAGGAATTGCAGATAATATGTAGTCCCTAACTTCTCCATTTTCATTGACTAAGGTGAATAGGGATTGTTACCCAGATAATTACTGTAATATATTAGTAGTTCGCACTGTGCTCAGTGTTGACTAGAAAGTATGACTAAGATAAAGCAAACATCACACATTCTAGTATACACCGTCACTCCCAACAAATGTGAAACTCAATCCAGGTATATAAGTAATAGGAAATGATCTGGGATAGTTATTTCCAATTATGTCTTTTCTGTGGATACAAAACAACCATGTTTATAATTATCTAAACCATCTTAAATAAATCCATCTGTCTATATGTTCAAAAAACTGTTGTTTATTGTTGTTTTGTTTTTTTTTTAAAACAGGGTCCTATATAGTAAGAGTTTTGGTTTCTTTAAAAACCCAATTATGTCATACAAATGTTTTTCTTTTAATCCCAGCTGTGGGATATGGGGCTGCTTCAGATTGTCCACAGCATTTAACTAGGATTGT
Source organism: Hylomyscus alleni (assembly GCA_019843855.1). Taxonomy (NCBI): domain Eukaryota; kingdom Metazoa; phylum Chordata; class Mammalia; order Rodentia; family Muridae; genus Hylomyscus; species Hylomyscus alleni. The sequence goes on along the minus strand of JADRCC010166658.1, from coordinate 9,529 downwards.
CTTGTGCTTGGAGAGCAAAGGGGTAATTTTCAGCTGTAGATAGTTTAATTCAGCGGACTCAGGAAACAGTATAAATGAGAGAGCCTCACAAGGACCTGCAGCGGCGGTGGCTGCTGCTGCTGCAGCCTTTGCTAATGCTGGGTTACTGCAATTCTGGATATTCTAGACAGTGAGGACTAGACTTGCCCCAAGACTCGACAACTCTAATCAGCAGAAAGTAATCTATAGTGGTCTACACCCTCTTTCTCTTCTAACGCTCTTTCTCTCTTACCTAGTGTTAGGGGGTTGGAAGAAATTAGGGTGCAATAAGGATTAAAAGGAAGGTGCAGATATAAGAACCTTATAAAATAGCTTAAAAAATAAACAATATGCCAACAGTCCTATTATGTAGCTAACCTCAAACTCGAGTTCCTGCCTTAGCCTCTAAAGGACCAGGTTACAGTTTCTTTGAACTCTCAATTTTTTACTCTTAACTCTTCTGCTACCTGCATGGTACTCCCAACAAGAGGATGAGGTCTACCCACATCCCTAGTCCCCAGATATGCAGTCCATAAAACCAGTATAATCACTAAGGAATATAGTGCTGCTACTGTGCAATTTTGAAAAAGTTAATTTCAACTATAAATGACAGGCAAATTATATACATAATTTAAAAATATGTAAAGACCTAGAGGAGTTATTTATAAAGTAGAATAAATAAAAATATCAATGAGCAGGAAAACAGATACTTATATATAGCTAGAATACTGCCTGTCATTTCTAAAAATAAACAAGTACAGGTTGTGCCTTTATGTGGATGTTGGTATATACACACTGAGTGTCTAACAACAGTGCTTGTGAATGAGTGCTGATATGTACACACTGATAGTGTGATGCAGTGCCTGTGTGCAGAGTCTGGTATACATATTGATAGTGTGATGGAGAGCCTGTGTGCAGAGTCTGGTATAGACATACTTCTACCCGCACAGATGACATGGGATTCACTTTAGACCATAATCTACAAGTATTTTCTCAATATAAGACTAAAAATATGTTTCTGAAAAATACAGGGTAATAAATGGCTTGGTACTTTAAAAAACATAGCTGTTGAACTTTATAATCAAAGCCAGAAGGACCTTCAAATGCCAACAAATTTTTTAAAATCAATGTACTAAAAAACTCCATTTACACTAATATTCTTCCTCCTTCGCGCCTTCCTTTCCTCCCCACCCCTCTCTTTCTCTTTCTCTAACACACACACACACAGACACATACACACACACAGACACACACACACAGACACACACGCACACACACACACAGACACATATACACACAGACACACATACAGACGCATACACATACACACACGCACACACACAGACACATACACACACGCATATACACACACACAGACATACACACACACACAGACACACACACGCACAGACACACACAGTCACTCACACAGACACACACGCACAGACACACACACACGCACACACACTCACACACAGACACACTCACACACACACACAGACACACACACGTACACACACACATAGACACACACAAGCACACATGCACACACACACACACACATGCACGCACACACACACACACAAGCACACATGCACACACACAGAAACACACATGCACATGCACACACACACACTCATACACACACGCACACGCGCACACACACAAACGCATGCGCGCGCACACACGCACACACACTTTCCCTTAGGCTTTAATTGTATCCTCTGTGAACACTAATTCAATGGCAAGTACCTCTGGAAATAATTTCTAGGATTTCTCTCCGACTTCTTTTTTATCTTGTGTTTTTTAAGACAGCTCCGGCTCTCCTGAAACTCAATATATAGACTAGGATAGCTTCAAAGAGATATCCATTGCCTCTACCTCCCAAGTGCTGAGGTTAAAGGTGTGTACCACTATTCCTGGCTTCTCCTGAATTTTTATGAAAGGACTTGGTTTCAAAAATGTAAGTGGACATTAGCCCAGAAGTTTGGAATATCCAAGATACAATTCACAGACCACATAAAGTTCAAGAAGAAGGAAGACCACAGTGTAGATACTTCAGTCCTTCTTAGAAGGGGGATCAAAATACCCATGGGAGAGATACAAAGTTTGGAGTAGAAACTGAAGGAAAGACAACCCAGAGACTGTCCCACCTGGGGATCCATCCCATATACAGTTACCAAACTCAGACACTATTGTGGATGCCAACAAGTGCTGACTGACAGGCGCCTGATAGAGCTGTCTCCTGAGAGGCTCTGCCAGTGCCTGACAAATACAGAAGTGGATGCTCATAGCCATCCATTGCACTGAGCACAAGGTCCCCAATGGAGGAGCTAGGGAAAGGACCCAAGGAGCTGAAGGGGTTTGCAGCCCCGTAGGAGGAACAACAATATGAACCATCCAGGACCCCCAGAGCTCCCAGGGACTAAACCACCAACCAAAGAGTACACAAGGAGGGACTCAAGGCTTTAGCCACATATGTAGCAGAGGATGGCCTTGTTGGACATCAATGAGAGGAGAGGCCACTGGTCTTGTGAAGACTTGATGCCCCAATGTAGGGGAATGCCAGGACAGGGAAGAAAGTGTGGATGGGTTAGTGAACAGGGGGAGAGGGAATGGGATAGGGGGGTTTTCAGAGGGGAAACTGAAAAGATATTCATTAATTTCCTCATAGGTCTTTGAATTTGACAGTTTGGAAAACAAAATAAGAGAAAGACTCTTTAAGTTCCAAATTAATAAGAATGCTCTGGCCGGGCGGTGGTGGCGCATGCCTTTAATCCTAGCACTTGGGAGGCAGAGGCAGGTGGATTTCTGAGTTCAAGGCCAGCCTGGTCTACAGAGTGAGTTCCAGGACAGCCAGAGCTACATAGAGAAACCCTGTCTTGAAAAAACCAAAAAAAAAAAAAAAAAGAATGCTCTGAATTGTTTTACTTTGAGAGAAATGTGAATAGCAGATCTGTTTTAAATACACATGATAACTTTTATTTTTACCCCACTCAGAATCATCCACAGCTGAGTTGAAAACAACACAGCAATTATTGATGCATATCAATGCTTATTGTGAGTGATCACAATCAATTCTGAGCGATGTGGGTTTGGTTACATAAAACTCAACACCGTGCAAGATGACAGACCTATGCCATACCACGACAACCAAAGCAAACCACCACCATAATTTACCCAAATCCCACACCACTGTAATTTATCCAAGGACTTTCTGGCCACAAATTAACCACCTACCTTGCTAGGGCCTTCTTCAATACATGTCTGATTTTCAAGTCCATGAAAAATGTTCTTTAATCTTTTTAAAAGACCAGTTAGAGGTCCTCTAACTTGTAAAACATTTGTTTTTAATTACAGCCTATTTTTGCTCCTTGGATTTGTAATTACTAATTTGAAATCCATGGACGTGTGTGTGTGTGTGTGTGTGTGTGTGTGTGTGCATATATACATATATATAGTTGAACCCATATATATACGCATATATGTATATGCATGTGTGTATACATACATATATGTATATATAGTTGAGCCCATATAGATAGATAGATACACACATATCACATGTATGTGTATATATATGTGTGTGTGTGTGTGTATATATATATATATATATTTATTTATTTATTTGCGTGTGAATGTGTCTGTGTGTGTGTGTGAGTGTGTTTGTGTGTTCAACTATTACAAAATTCCCAGGTCCAGCTCATTTGGTAAATTTGATTGTCGAAGGCAGATGGAAGTAAGTTAAGCTTTACACTATAAAATTAATAACTAATATAGTCACCTCTGTAACAGAACAGCTGTTCTGTCGAAGATCAGAAATGCTCATAAAAGTTTATTAAATCAGACTGAGCACCAAAATATCCATCAGAGATAATATAATGAGATGGGAATCACTAACATAGTAATTCTGTATAGTTCCAAGATCTGGCTGAAAATACAGAAAAACAGGGAGTGATTTAGAAATCAGAAAAACTGAGGAAAAAGTAGAGTCATGTCTTGAAATGACAGATCAAAGGTGAAGATAATAGAAAATAAAGTGGAGCTAAACTGTTTAAATTTTACAAAAAGAAAAGAAAAATAGGACTGAAAGATAAAACAAAAACGTCTATATAAACAGGTAAAAATGCAAAGGAAAAATAGAAAAGGAGGAGCACAAAGGAATCCAAAATATGCTTTTCACACACTTGAGCACAAAAGTAGATACCGAACCCACAGGCTCTGCAGTGCTCTCTACCAGTACAGCATGTCAGAAATGACACAAAGAAGAAAGGTCAAAGCAAGTACAGACTCAGGATACACACACCCAGTGTCAAAGGATGAACTATTAAACAATTTTCCACTGACCTCATGTGATGATAAAGGAAGAAGTTCTATACAAAAATATGAAGAACATAACCCACTAAAATGCTGGTGTTAATAACTATCAAAATACATGTCTGTCCATGTATTCAATTAGCAGGCCTACACATACATACCAGGAAAGGCATGCATGCACGCATGCTGCTACTCACACCTGCCATCTCAGATTGTCCTTTCAACTGCTAAACCTCATTTCATTTCAAGGAAAAAGAACAAATGTCAAATCATCAAGAATAACTACTGTTATTACTAAAGTAAAGCGTGCCATGGGCTTCTGGGAACCCTCTCCTGCTTTTCACTCCTCGCTTCATCTGTCAACAGTAATGGATGTTCTGCATAACCCTTCTGGAGCCAACTGGCTAACTACAAATATGCCCACTGTTTTGAATTTGATTTAAGGGTCCAGTAGTATATCTCAGAACTCTTACCTAGCATGTAGGTCTTTCGCTATATGCTAGAGGTCATTCATTTTATGCTGTTGTGTTACATGAGCAGATATTCAATTCATTCAGCCATGATAAGCATTAAGGCTGTATTGAGTTTTGTAAGGAGCAACGAAGTTGGTTTGGGAGGGTGCCCCTTTTTGTGAGCATGAGATATGATCTTGAGACAGAGTCAACATAGGTAGGACTTCAGGCATGCCGCATTACACCAATCTTAGTTATGTGGGTTTAACAACAATATCACAGCTAACATCCTACTACATCTATTTTCATAAACTGGTAATATTCTAAGCAGGATGTGAACCAAGAAATGGAATTTCATGGTTAAACTTTATTTTCTAAAAGGCATATTGGTTATTCAACCAAGGAGAAGAAACTATTCATTTCCTCCACTCTTTTTTCTTTTTTTTTTTTCTCGAGACAGGTTTCTCTGAGTAGCCCTGGCTATCCTGGAACTCACTCTGTAGACCAGGCTGGCCTCGAACTCAGAAATCTGCCTGCCTCTGCCTCCCAAGTGCTGGGATTAAAGGCGTGCACCACCACCACTCAGCCCATTTCCCCCACCCCACTCTTACCAAGATAGCACGCTAAGGATGTCTTTGTCTATCTGATGATCAATAGGCCATACTTGATTTCTTAAGTCTGTATTTCTCTAATCACAATATGTCTGTATCTACTTAAAGTTTGTTAAAAAAAATTTTTCACCATTTCTCTTTTATTATTCTGAGGAGTAGTTTCACACTTTAGAGAATGAACCTTACTATGTATTTTTTTAAGTCTATGTTTTAACTTTTGTTCCACTTTACTATAAATGTTTTCAGTTTTGAAATAGATAAATTATTTAACATTATTATTTATGAATTGTCTGATTGCTTAGAAAAGCCTACTCCACACATACTCTCATATGTTAATGCCGATCAGATTTTATCATAAAATTTTTATATCTGTCTAGAACTCTCTGTATACAAAAGATAGGTATCTAAATTTACTTCTGTGAATCGTAAGCTTGGTTTCAGAACTCTACTTGTCCCACAATGTCTCTACTTGCACTCTGTGCTGCTGTGCTATGAAAAACATCATAGTCTACTTGAATGGCACATGAAGAACACCTCCCTCAGAACTTCCTTTCTCTGTTTTGTTTTGGTTTTTTACAACTGTTACATACTTATTCTTCTAAGGAGACTTCAGGTGTGACAGTATCAAACACATCAACCGGTTTAAATGGATCAGACATCTACGTGCTGTGAGGCTGCCAGTCTTCCTATTTGCTCATTTCTTCAGAATCCAGCTTTTACTATGTCTCCCTACTCTCCCTCCCTCCCTCCTTTTCTCTCTTCTTTTCTTCTTCTGCCTTCCCACCAGAGATCTTTGGTTTATTTATTCCATTTCATTCTGTGTATGTGTAGAATGTACATACCCATGTATGCAAGGATGTGTGCAGTCACATGGAGGCCAGAGCTTGATTTTAAACATCTTCCTCAATTGCTTCTATTAATTGCTTCTGTCTTCTATTATTCGAAATAGGATCTCTCATGGAACAGAAATATCACAGCCTTCTTGGCTATGTTGACTGGCCAGCAGATTCCTGATATGTTTGTCTCTATCCCAAATGCTGGGCCTACAGACACATGCACACCTAAAGCTGGTTTTTGTAAAGATGCTGGAGATTTGAACTCGGGTTCTCTCACTCTTATAGCAAATGTTCTCAGTAACTAAGCCATCTTCCTAATAACAATTTTGTTGTTGCTTGTTTTATTGTTGTTGTTGTTGTTGTTGTTGTTGTTGTTTAGACAGTGTTTTCAGTCTTTGGCTAGCCTAGAATTTATTATATAGCCAGCCAGTCTGGAGCCCATTCAAAAATTTCAGTTCTTCATACGTAGTATCAAAGTAGAAATGGTGATACTAGAATAGAAATGTTTAAGTGGACACAAAAATAGGGATGGAGATGAGGAATGGGAGGGAGAGTTAACAAAAATGAAGGATGCATGATAAAAGTCATAGAACTCTATTATGTTATAAGATAATTTTAAAATAAAAGAAAAAACAGGAATGTCCATGTGCATTCTAATTACAATTTCTGAGCCTTCATTATTCTGTTCACACTGCCGCCAGCAGAATACACTACTAACATGGTAACTGACAGTTACTCATTCTCATCTAGCCTTGAAGTAATTCTGGAGTACAAACTCAGTAGCTCAATATATGCACCTAACAGTTTGTCTACCACCTATTTGCTAAACAGAAGTCGGAATTTGTCTTTCAAGGTCCAAGTCTCTGGTTATACAGGAGCACCACCTAGCACAGGGCACTATCCAGCACTATCCAGCATGCACTACTTCGAGTGATCTCCTAGGATACAGCTGGATAAAAGGGCATAAATGTGTATATTTCAGTAGACAGTATATGAAAGACCTTCTGAAAAGCTTTTACACGTCTCTCTAGGAATCTAACAAGGACAGCCATTATGTGCAGCTACTACATAACTGCAATGATCGACTATCTTAAGATCTAGCCTGACTCCACTCCATATCTACACTAACTTAATGGTTTTCCTGAGCCTACTGGACTGGAACACATAGGGCTGTGCTACAAGTCAAGAATTCAAAGCAGACTTTCTTCCTTAAACCTCTCCTGAGCTCCTCCTGATCAAGTTAGCTAAAGCTGGGAAGACCCTACTAAATCTTCAACTTCAGTTCACAGACCCCAGTATCTTTATCATTGCTGACTTCTCTGTTTAATTGAAGTTCTTTCTCAATTCCTTCTGAGAGCACAAGAATATCTTTGATCCATAAGTAACAACACGCCCACGGGACATGTTACTTACATATCCTTAGAGAAGAGGGCCAGAACAATACACAATGAATGAATGAACCCTCTCGGAATTAGCATATCCTCTATTATAAAACCTTCTATGAGTTCAGAGACAGCACATGACGTGGTAAGGAAAAGGAATCACAGTATTCTGGAATTCAAAGAAATGTTACTGCCCCAAGATGCTGTAGCAGAGGGGCTCCTGAACCAACCTCATCTTTCCCTTTTCCTTGTTGCGCTGTACAACCCGGCTAGTGGATTTGATATACAGATGGCGGTGCAGTTCCTCTATGAGAACCAAGTGCAGGTTCATCTTCTTGCTGTGAAGTTCCAGCCTGAGATCACTGAGCCCTTCCACCTGGAGCAGTGGACCCTCCAGGGACTCCACTGCTGACACCTAGAAGGGAAAGAAAGTCAAATAAGTACAAATAAAGAGTCTTGCAGCCCCATAAAGAGAAAGAGTGGGTTTCGCAGTACCATCTAAAAGGAGTAATGGGAACTGTGTATGCAATATCAGACTGCAGAGTATTATGTGGACTAACCTAGTAAGGCCCTTAAGGACTTGCTAAAATAAATACAACAAAAGAGAAAAATAAAAGAAAATCTTGACAAAAGAATGCCTAAGGAATGCAAAGCAACACAGCAAAGCCATAAGTACTATTTACTCCCACACGCATTGCTTGTCCAAACACACATGTAAAATAACTACATCAACTCATATTTTCACTAGAATCTCAATGCTGACGGCCGAAATCGACTTCCTGGGGGGTGGTATTTTGTTTTGTTTGGATTGTTTGTTTTGAGACAGGGTCTAACTATGTGGCCCCAGGTGGCTTCAAACTCGCACTCCTCTTGCCTCAGGCTTCCTAGCACTGAAACACCACACTGGCTTGAAATCAACTTCTTAATAAAAGTTACTCTTTAAAACTAAAATTAAGTCAAGGAATACTTTTTTAATAGCTTATTCTCATGGTGATTATGAGTCAGACAGCTCTGTTGCCTGAGGTCCCTCGTGTATCTATCAAGAGCTAAGCTGTTCTCATGTTCTCATACTCACAAGCACGTGGAGGTAAATGTACTTTCGCACGCATACTACAGGTGGGAAGCAGCAATCACGACCTCTTGATAGCCTGATCCAATCTGATTAAGCAAAGGGCACGGGAAATGGAGAGCTAAGCACAAAGGAGATGCTCTGAGATGGCTGAGAGATTTCCAAGACAGGAAGGACTGAAGGAATGAAATATAAAGGAATGCCTGCAATAGAGAGAGGCTGCACGTTCCGGGGAATTTAGACTGACTTTGAAAACCCAAGTGATAACCACCAAGTGCGAAGGAGCATATAAGGTGTGATCCCCTTCTTTGTGTAAGTACAATTACTTCTCTATGTTGTAATGATCTTTTCTATCTGGAAGAGCATATTCTAAGCATTATTACTTGAGAGTGGGGGAAAGATGAAGAGGGGAACTTGAGGCTACAAGGCGGAGGGGAAAGGTGAGAAAGAAGAAAAGGTAAACCGCAAGGAAGCCTGAGGAGAAATAAAGCTCTCAGGCTCCCCTAGGAGTTCAGGTTGATAGCTACCCCCAGCTTAGGTTATGCTTCTAAATATTTCAGGTAGAGGTAGTTAAAGGAATAATAACACCATTTACAACGGGATGACACCATTAAATCTGATTATAGAGACAAAATGACCCTCAACACTAAATCACTCATATAAAAGCAATAGTTAATAAAAGTCATGAAATAAAGCCGGGCGGTGGTGGCGCACGCCTTTAATCCCAGCACTTGGGAGGCAGAGGCAGGCGGATTTCTGAGTTCGAGGCCAGCCTGGTCTACAGAGTGAGTTCCAGAACAGCCAAGGCTACACAGAGAAAAACTCTGTCTCGAAAAAACAAAAA
>JADRCC010166653.1:0-13048 GCA_019843855.1 Hylomyscus alleni | reverse complement strand
TCAGGAAGGAAGGAAGGAAGGAAGGAAGGAAGGAAGGAAGGAAGGAAGGAAGGAAGGAAGGAAGGAAGGACAGAAAAGAGAAGACAAGACAAAAGAAAACAAAAGAGAAAAGAAAACATTTTCTCTATGAAACCTTGGCTGGTTTGACACTCACTATACAGACCAGAATGCCCTCAAATTTGTGGACATCTCCACCTCTGCCTCCCTAGTGCTGGGATTACAGGTGTACCAGCCGCATCTGCTTTAATTGGTTCTTATAAAACAGAAGAATAACCTTGAAATTTTAATAAAAGACATAAATGTTTTGTCTCTTCCTTCTTTACAGTTGGGAGGTTTTTTCCCCCAGCCCAATAGCTAGCACACCATGCATCTCAGACTGTCTTGCTCCAGATTTTGTGTAAAATAGATGCAGACAGGACGTTTTTGTAATCATGCCAAATGAAATTGCAATCTTTACCAATTAGCTGCTTGTATAAACATTCTGTCTCTCAAACATAAAATCCACCAATTTTCAAACACACATTGACCTGGGTATACTCTCACGTGTGGAATAGTGACATGTGTTTAAGATCACTTGTCTAAGAAATTTTGGTTGTAGAACTGTATAATTCCATGCATACCGACTGAATTTAAATAAACAAATGTGAACTCATAAATATTTAAACAGAACGTGCTTTGCTTATCTCAGTAAAGTAGGATTTAAGGCAATTCTGGTTCCCTCTTAACCTTCTTTCAAGTCCCTAAATTTCCTACACTGAGGTTGTGGCATGGAGGTGGGGAGGTATCTTTACTTATAGAAAACACTTTTTCCTCCATAGCCCACTTTCTGAACCATGTGACATCTGGCCTCTGCCTGGGTGGCTTCTGCAAGTCCCACAGTTCTGTCTCAATGCCCAGGTCCAAGGCCTCAGCTACTTCTAAGATTCTCAGTTGCCTTTTTTTTTCCTGCCATGGAGCAAGTAGTGTCAAGGCTGGCCCATCCCAGCTTTGCTGCTACTTTGTAGTAGTCTCCTTAGAAGTCTCAAATAGCCTGTGCCCTAATTTACCTTCACAGCATCCAGTATCCCACAGGGGTTCTGTTTATATCATTGGTTGGTTTGGTTTGGGAGACAACTTTATATGTCTCGGTCACCCTGCCTCAGCTACCTCAGCGCTGGATGTGCCACTGCCATGTGCAGTTTAATAGCCTTTAGTTATGACTCTATTTAGAAAAGTCTCAGCTTACTGTTCCTAAAGTATCTCCTGGACTGTCCTTTCCTTTGCTGATACCTATATACTCAAACCCTAACACTCCGATTCCCCACTTCAGCTTTTCCCTCTTTGTTTATTTCTTCCTTCATCAATCTTTACTCTCCAACCAAAAGCAGTTTATTAGTCTCTGACCAGGTAAGTACAGACCAATGGTAATGGTTCTCAAATTTTAGTGTATCACAATTAACTAAAGGAGTTGTTAAAACCCAGATTCTGGTTTTTGTTTTGTTTTGTTTTTGGTTTTGGTTGGCTGTGGGTACCAAGAATCTGCCTTTCTAATAAGTCTGCAGGAAGTTGCTGATACTTCTGATCTGAGAGCACACACTGGAGAAGAATTTGGTATAGACCATACTTTCTTGTTTCATGACTTCATCAAGCAGTTCCCTTCATGGAACTCTCATGGAACACAGCCTTAACAAAAATCCTCTCAAATTTGACTTCATAGACTACCTATCACTCATCTATGAATCCTTACAGGATACCATCTCCTCTCTACAACTCAAATCGGATATGATACAGAAGCCACAGGGCACCTTACTTGTAATTCTAGTCACAATGATTGCTGTTCTTCTAAGCATTATGTGTCTCCTATCCTCATCAGATGAGATTATGAGGTTAGGAGACTCATTCTTATCAATCTTTAGATGTAGAAATGCCTAAGACAGAACCTTACAAATACCAAGAATTCAGCTTGAAGCTTATCAATATACTATGCTGAACTTGACTCAATGAAACTTACAGAACAGGCTGAAGAAATAGTTCAGTGGTAGAGCCCTTACCTAGTATATGTAAGGCTCTGGGTTTGATCCTAACACCACAAAATTAATTTTTTAAAAAAATCACAATCCTTTTGTTCTTTGCTTTCTTATATACGTCACATTATAAATTCCCAAACACTTATCAGTCATACCAATGTTAAGCAAAGTGCATTACATCACTCCCTCCCATCACAGAAAGCCATAGGAATCCACCATTCAATGCAATCGAATTACAGAGAGGAAGAACAAGAGCATGTGGTTCAAAAATTAGTCAATCGACAATAGAAAAAAGAATGTCCTTGGTGCCTGTACTGTTTACAGGTAATTTGGACAACAGTAGAGATCTGTACTATTTTTAGGTTTATTTGTGATTTCACAGGCCTGAGACATGTGGGGAAATAAATAGATATAAAAATCCATACATGACTAAACCTTAATCTCTTAGAATCAAAAAGAAAGCAACATGAATTACTCCAGCTACCTTAGAAAACTGTCGGGCATTACATCCTTGTGCTATATCTTAGCAACTTTCCTAGGGTATGTAACATGGAGAAATGAAAGAATCTTCTCACCATTTGCTAGCCAAATGAGTAAAACTACCTAAATGATCATTAGTGGGAGGATGTATAGACTGCTTTCATGTAATAAAATATGGACAAGAAAAAGATTTAGAAATACTTTGCCTCAAGAAATTGCAAACCAGACTCACCAAAAACAAAAATAAATCCATGAGAATTAATAGTTTATGTAATTATTTCCACATATCAATCCCAACTATATCTTCTCTGAGAAAATACAAATAGTACTACAAATATCTAATTTGGAAATTTTCACTGTGGTATACATCCCATTAAACCATAACCTTCTAACATAAAAAGCTTCCTTGAACCACACTCCATACATGAACCTATGCAAAAATCCTTAAATATTCAATGCAATAAAATTTGTTGTTAAAAAATAACCTCTGGCACACACTGGCAATATCAACACTCAGAAAGCTGAGGCAACGGGATTGCAGACTTTGCAATACAGAGACCTGCTCCAAAACAAATTGGAAAAAAACACAAGTAACATTATACAGACTGCACAAGTCCTGTGTTTGTTTGTAAAATTAAAGAAAAAAATCCATGAATTGAGAACAAAGAGAGGTAGATACATGGCAGAGGATGGAAGGGGGAAAGGGAAGGAAGTGGACCTTGACTGATATATTGTAATTTCAAAAAAAAAAAACTAATAAAAAAGAAACAAAGGGGGGAAAGGCACCCAGTTATACATTGGCTAAGCTATGAAATGAGATTTCCACACTTCCATCTGAGCTCATTTCTGCTCCACCATTTTTCCCCACCCCTGGTACCTACACACTGTTACAGGCACTGGTAAAACCAAAGATAAGCCCCTTATATGCTTAAAGGAAGAAATGCTTGTAGTAATAACAACTGGGAGCAAAGAACTAATGCTTTTTCTACCCTCCAGGTACAACTGTAGAACCACATTCTAAACCACTATTTAAAACCATAGTTTTCATCCTGTGAGTTGAAACTCCTTTGTGGGTCAAATGACATTTTCACAGGTGTTACATAACAGATATCCTGAATATTAGATATTTATATTATGATTTATAACAGTAGCAATCACAGTTATGAAGTAGCAATGAAAATAATTTTATGGGGCTGGAGAGATAGCTCTGAGGTTGAGAGCACTGGCTACTCTTCTAGAGGTCCTGAGTTCATTTTCCAGCAGCCATATGGTGGCTCACAACCATCTGTAATGGGATCTGATGCCTTCTTCTATCTGATGCCTCTTCTGTCATGTAGGCAAACATGCAAATATAATACCCATACACCTAAAATACATAAATAAAACTTAAATGTAAAAAAATTTTAAAAAGAAAATAATTTTATGGTTTGGGGGTCACTGCTCTAAAAGGACACTATATAATAATGGAACTGCTTCATTGTCTATATTGTCCAATACCACTAGTCAAATCTTTGGCAACATGAAGTGTGCCTCGTGAAGCTGAGGAACTAAATCTTTTAACTTTAATTTAAGCTTAAACTTAATGTCTAGTTAAGTTATATTACACAGCCATATGTGGCTATAGCTATCATATTTGACAGTATATTATTTGTACATACTTTCACTGTAATACTTGTTTGGATATATAGTACAGCTCCCCAGTTATGAGGTCCTACTAGTTATAAGCACAATTAATTTAACAACTCTTGAAGGGAGAACTGAAAACTCCATAAAACATACATGCCAGGATTTGGATTCTTCTGGATTTCAGAAATGCTAAAACGCAGGGAAGGAAATACTCCTTCAGACAAAAGAAACCCAGCATCTGTTTTCTAAGCTTCTTACTAAAGCTAAGTAGCCTATGGGAAATGACTGACTACAGCTTGCCCATGCCTATGATAGTGCATAGAGAAATCAGTCATTAAAATGTCCAAACAGGTCAGTCTTGGTGTCTTTCGCTCTTTCCCCATCTCTGCTCACCCCCACTTATTATTCTAAGAACAAGAGCTAGGATCTGATTATTTGTATTTCTAGCCTCTATTGAATGCTTAGAACACACTGTGCACTGAATCCTTGAGTTTGACGAGGGTGGGAGAACGGTATGGCTACAAATACATTATCAAGACAAAGCAAAACTTGCCAACCAAATATGGCCTTGAAAAGAAAACTCTAGTGTCATGAGCAGAAAATGGAAAATCTGGAAGATAAGCCAAATTTGGGGAATGAAGCTAAATTTTAAAAATAAATAATATGTAGCTCCTACCTCTTAGAAAATGAGATACTGGCTATTTTAAGACCAACAAAGATGGGACTTGCCCTCCAGATGTTGCAGTCCAGTAAATATATGTTATGTGCTTAACCAGAGTGTTGTAAGAGGTCTATCAATGAAGATTTGTGGTGTGCAAAAATGACAAAAGCGTACTTCCAGAAGCATAAGGTAAGAGCAATGAAGTACTCTACCAAGAACAGGAAGAATATGGTTAAAGAAAAAAGAACCATGGCCAGGGAAGGAAGCTAGGGATGGATGGAGCAACAAGAGGAGTATGTGGTGGAATGGAAGACACCTTTGAAAGAGACAGCAACTCCTGAACATCACAAAGCAGCAAGGGTCTGAGCAGCTACCCACCGAAAGTGCCATTATTCTTCTCAGCCCAGTAGAGGTCCTATCCATGTTAAGTCTTTTGTTTTTCTCCAGGCTCTAACCTCTCCTCTTCATACAGACCCACTGACCTAGCAGGAACTATGTTCACAGACAAGAACCAAGTCATGGCTTTAGAGGCAGTGGGGGATCTTAGACATACAGAACTTATTCGATTAAGTATAACTACATCAAAGTATTTCTTTTTATAATTTTATTTTATTTATTTATTTATTTATTTTTGGTTTTTCGAGACATGGTTGCTCTGTATAGCCCTGGCTGTCCTGGAACTCACTCTGTAGACCAGGCTGGCCTCGAACACAGAAATCCGCCTGCCTCTGCCTCCCAAATGCTGGGATTAAAGACATGCACCACCACCTCTCGGCATCAAAGTATTTCTTGATCTGATCGTTTATATAACAACAACAAATTTTTCTAAAGCCCATCAATGAAAGCTTTATCTGAGTAAAATTAAGTTGGGACACATGCCCCCCCCCCCACCAAAAAAAGTATCTTTCATTCAGTTCACTGAGCTAGACCAACTGCCTATGAAACATTACAGAAAGAAAGAATTCACAGAAAGCGCAAAAGATTTAGCAAACCCTCCCTGAAAAGTGCTAAAAATCAAGGACCATCCAAGATGTTTCCCATGTCTAGATGAGGGAGAAAGCATAGATCGTTGAGGAAGAGGTAACTTGGGGGGGGGGTTAAGGCTTCATGGTGAAATCTCAAGTGAACACAGTGATTTTCTCTGGGCAGTCTGAATACCAGTTACCTTCTGGCAAGATTCTTTTAAGCATGTTATTCACGGTTAATGGGCCTTTTGTAAAGAATTAAAGTGCATGACAAATGCCAATTTACACTGTGCATTCAAGCCATACTGGTTGGTGTTCAGCAGGTCTAACAGACCTAACTTGACTACTACCAACCCGCTACCAACCTCTATAAAACAGATAGGCTGACACCCAGATAACCTATGTGTTTCCATCCTCAGACTATTTTTTGTAATCCTCCTTTGTTCTTTGAGTCAGAGACTCACTCAAGCCGAAAATGTCCGGGAACCTACTTTGTAACACAAACTAGCCTGTAACTTGCAGTGATCCTCCTGCCTCAGCCTCACTAGTCCTGGGATTACGAACTTGAGCCATAACTTGCAGCTTTACTTCACATTTCTGTTCCCTTAAATTGAGCTATATGGTTAACATCCAAGTCAGTTGCGTTTCTTCCCTAAAACTGTCATGTCTTCTTATACTAATCATTGCATGTTTTCCAAATAAGTACCATGAAAACCAACTGAAAGAGAGTTGCATTTTAAGTAAAATTTACATTGGATGCTTTGGCAAGATTCAACAAAGGTGATAAATCACTTTGAAAATGTGGCTGTCAAATTAGATATGGGTTAGATAATATTAAAAAAAGAGAGAACTATCAAAACATCATTTCATACAAGATGGTTTCTCCAACTGTCTAAATTATTGTTTTCATGTTCACAAATTAAAACTGGATCTACTACTGCAACAGGACAGATTATTGGCATAATTCATATAAGAAAGATGTCACAGAGCTTTGGTCAAATGAAATCTACCCAAACACACTGGTGTAGAAACATGTTTTAGGGGACTGAAGAGATAGCTCAGCAATAAAGAGCATACACTGCTCTTAAAGACCAGAATTCAATTATCAGAACCCAAATCAGGCAGGTCACAATCACCTGTAATTCCAGCTTCAGAGGATGTAATACCCTCTCTTGGCCTCCAAGGGTATCTGCAATTGCATGTGCAAACAAACTCTCTCTCTCTCTGTCCCTCCTCTTTTTCCCTCCCTCCCTCCTTTCCTCCTTCTCCACTACCTTCCCCTTCTCTCCTCTCCCTTCTCCTTCTCTACACACACACACACATACACACACAGTCATATAAGTAAAAATAAAAACACATGCTTGTAGCAATATAATTATACATGCATTCTTAGTTACATAGAACAGACCCAACTTTAAAGATTAATTTAGCAAGGTGTGGGAGTGCACATCTTGAATCTCAGTTCTCAGAAGACTTGTCTTTGTAGGCTACAAGGAAAGACCTTGTCATTCTTTTTTTAAAAAATTCAATTATTGACTACAATCCATCAAATGAATAGGATTTTCACAAGAACCATTCTACATCCTCGTGCTCATTCCTTCAAGTCTACACACAAAGGTTATACTTCTAAGAAAAGCCTCTAGCTGATGCTAGACTGCAAATGCTTTTGAGCTCAAACCACTTTTGGAAAACAAATTTGTTATAGAAAATAAAAGCCTATTATTATTTTCTTCTTTTGATATTGATTCTCAAACAAAACTGACCTATAGATTGTTCCTCAGGGATGCACACTCATCTAAATGTACAGGTCCCTGGGTTTGATCCCCACTGTGAATGTAAGGGAGCACAAAAGAATTTCAATAAATCACTGCAACTATACAATTTATAAAGACAACAAGCATTTGAAATGGTAGATTTTTCTAAAAGATCTGTGAACAGGATAAGTCATTTAAGGAAAGATAAATAATAAAGATGAAATAATGTTTAAAGTTGATTTCACATTAATTACACATCAAGAAATCACCAGTCATACTATATTACATAAAAAGAATCACTCATGAAACTCAGACATCCATAAAAGTCTTCCTTAAACTATCACATGGCCTGGTTTTAATAACTGGGATATCTGAAAACTTGACTTAGCCATTAGGACAATATAAGTATTCAATAAATTGTTGCTGGCTTGAGCAAACACTGAAATATCAAAATGAGATAATTCAGATTTATAATTACCTAATGAGCTATACGAATAAAATAACAATGAATACTCAAAGGAGAGTGTTTATTTAAGACTAGAAGGCCATATTTTACACTAGAGACAGGGTTTGAACTAGGTCTGGAAAATGGGGGTAGCCAGTGCTAGAAAAAAAAACAAAAAGAGTCTCAAACTTGTAGCAATCCCCTGCTTCCTGAGAGATCTGTGCCATCATATCCAGTGAAATGTGTATTATTTTTAAGGTTGTTGATGCTTTATGATCTTTTACAAATAAGATTATAATAAATATAAACTAAAAAGTAAACTGATTGATAACTTAAATATTTGCTTATTTTATATTGAAAGAATTAACAAAACAAAAATAAACAAAAAGGGTACTAAAGAGGAAAAGTCTTTCATTAACATGAAGAGAAAGTACAGAAAGAAAAATATAAACAGCCAATGAGTGAACCACATAAATATTCAATCCCACTAGTAATTCTGAAAATACAATAAAAAAACAACCATGAGTTACCATGCAGCCTACTATGATACACATTTTTAACAAGCAATTTTTGTTCAGGTGACTGGACAATATTTCTTCCTGACTTTTCATAGGTGTGGCACAACCCCACAGGAATTATCTACCACTGGTCACAGAACTCTAAGGGATGATATAGGGGCCATGATTTAAAAAAAAAAAAAAAGGATAGACAAGAAAAATAAGTGTATACACAAATTTGCTTTAAAAGGCATCTTCTGCCACGATGTCCACAACAGAGAAAATGAGGGAATTAATTGAGGTGTGGGGCCCAGAAGGTTTACTTTAAAATGACTGACTAGGACAGTAGCTCAGCTCAGCACTAATCAGGCATAGTAGCTAAAGCCTGTAATCGGAACACTGTGGACACGAGAGCAGGAAGTTTAGAAGCTCATCATCAGCCTTGGCCACATAACAAGTTCCAGACCAGCCTGGGCCATACAAGACTCTGTCTCAAAAAAAAAAATTAAAAATGATAATAGAATAAATAGATGGCCAAACACATTTAACTTTCCCCAGGAGATAAGGAAAAGAAATTCAGAGCAGACCTGAAAACCTAAACTACACCTGACAGATCAGTGAAGAATTACAACAAGCTGTAAAAGGGGATACCATGTACTAGATGAAAGGAAAAAAAACACCAACAAATTTGAAGAACCCAAAGTTTTGGGCAAAGAAAAGAGGCATGCTCTCAAAAGATACATTTTTCCAAAAGAACCTTTGAAAGATAATACAATTAGAAGCAGTAGGAAGTAAGAAAAGGAAAGAAGCCAGTAAGCTACATGACTGTAGAGCAGGGAACACTATTACCAGTATCCTTCCTTCCCTAGTTTCTTTCAGTAGAACTGATGCCACTCAGTCCTGCTTCTCTAAAATGCCATTTGAGACCAGGAATATTCCTAAGTAATGGTGATGCCTGAGAAATGGGGCAAAGAAAGCATCAATCAACTGTACCTGCCCTGAGGAATGGGAGTCCTCCAATCCTACCAATTCAAAGAAGCAACCCACACACTCAACAGAAACAAGCAAGGGAGGTAACTAGGAGAAACAATTTTGCTCAAGGCATGGTAGTGCTTGTCTATGAACCTAGCACTCAGGAGGATCATGACTTTAAAACAAGCCTTATCCACATGGACCATGTGAGACCCTATCTCAGACAAACACTCAGGAGAGGGAGGCAAGTGGATCTCTGAGTTTGAGGCTAGCCTGGTCTATATTATGAGTTCCAGGCTAGCCAGGGATACACATTGAAAGCCTGTTTCAAAAAGGTACAAAGCAGGAAGGGGTCGAATAAGTACTTGTAGGGGAGTCAGAAAAATAAATATAAAAGAAGGACAGAGAGAACACAGATGCCAGCCTTTCAAGTATACATTGATTTGTCAAATGCAACTGAAATGCCAAGTAAAATTAAGACTAACTGCATTGTCTAGATGCAGCATGCAAGAAGTCACTAGTGAGCTCAGAAAGAATAATATAAGTGGTAATGAAGGTGGGAAGATAGAAAGCAACAGTTCAAGTTTGAGAAGTGAATGAAAAATGGACAGACTGTGTCCTGAGCACTTTCAGACATTAGATAAGAAGATTAGGAAGTTAGAAGAGAAGTGGATAGGTGGCTCACACAAGTTTTTCTTTTCTTTTAAGAAATAGAATCTTGCCGGGCGGTGGTGGCGCATGCCTTTAATCCCAGCACTTGGGAGGCAGAGGCAGGAGGATTTCTGAGTTCGAGAGCAGCCTGGGCTACAGAGTGAGTTCTAGGACAGCCAGGGCTACACAGAGAAACCCTGTCTCGAAAAACAAACAAACAAAAAAAAAAAAAAGAAATAGAATCTTTTAAAAAACTATTAGGGATGTGTGTGTATGTATGTGTGTGTATGTGTGTGTATGTGTGTGTGTGTATGTGTGTGTATGTGTGTGTGAGTGTGTGTGTGTGAGAGTGTGTGTGTGTGTGTGTGTGTGTGTGTGTGTGTGTGTGTGTACATTCACATGAGTATAGGTATATACAGAAGCCAAAAGAAAACATCAGATCCCCCAGAGCTGGAGCAGCTGTATGTTAATCATGTGGACCCTGGAAAGCTACCCAGGCTCTTCTGCAGGGGCAGTAGGTGCTTATAACTACTGAACCATCTTGAGGTCTCAGGAAAGGTTTTCTAGGATGAGAATCTTAGAAGTAAGAATATGGGCAGAGGGGGGCTGGAGAGATGGCTCAGCAGTTAAGAGCACTGACTGTTCTTCTACAGGACTCAGGTTCCTACGTGGCAGCTCACAACTGTCTGTAACTCCAAGGTCTGACACCTTCATACAGACATACATACAGACAAAACACCAATGTACATAAAATAAAAATACATACTTTGTAAAAAAAAAATGAAAATAAAAGGAGTATGAACAGAGGAAAGAGAAGAGGCAAAAGAGAAACTAAGGATTCAACAAGGTTACTCAACCTCAGCATTGCTGACATTTAAGGCAAGATAATTATGTTATGGACAGAGAGCCTGTGCATCCTAGGATGCTTGCCAGCATCCTTGGCCTCTACCCACAAGATGTCCTAAGAGCAAAAAACTGTTCTCCCCCATTGAGAACTCTCTGAGAACAAGATAGAGAGGAAAAAAAGGGAATAGGCAATGGAAAATAAAAGAGACTATTCAAATAGATGCAGTGATGCCGAGGCTCCTTGGCAAGAGCCTAGTCTCAAACAGCACTGAAGCACCAAGCAGTATGTCATCTGGGAAAGATGAGAAGAAAAGGTCTAAGGCTAGAAGCTGATTTATGTAAAGATGGTTCCAGGAGTGGAAGAAAATCAGAACACTGAAGTCTCTCATTGGAGAGAAGGCAAGGTTACCACTAACTCATCATGAGTTAATGGTAATGACTTCATAGCAAGAATGAAACTAATGGGTAGGATTTGTAACAACCCATAGGAAATCAACCACTATTGTCTGAACGTCCACTCCATGATTCATATCAATATGTAGTTGGCATTGTAGCAACATTAATAGGTGGAGCCTTGCTGAGTACAGTAGCCTGTGCCTTTATTCCCAACATTATGGAGACAGGTGCCAGTGGAACTCTATGAGTTCAAATCTAGCCTGGTTTACATATTGTGTTACAGGACAACCAAACCTGTAGATAATGTTCCATAGATTCTGTTTCAAAAAATAATGTGAGGTCTTTTAGAATTGATTAGGAGGCTGGTGAGATGGCTCAGCAGATAAGAGCACTGATTGCTCTTCCAAAGGTCATGAGTTCAAATCCCAGCAACCACATGGAGGCTCACAACCATCTGTAATGAGATCTGATGCCCTCTTCTGGTGTGTCTGAAGGCAGCTACAGTGTACTTACATATAATAATAAATAAATAAAATCTTTAAAAAGAAGAATTGATTAGGACATGAGGACACTCCTTCAAGAATGAATTGATATCATTATTGAGAGTACTTACTGATAAAAAGGATGACTTTGGTCCAATTTCCTGTCTCAATATTTTATTTATTTGCCCTTCAGCCGTGGGCTCACATCACATTAATGATCTGAACACACACTGGCACCATGTTTTTAGACTTTTCAGCCTTCAAAAACATGAGTCAAATAATATAGCAGTGTCTTATAGAAGCATAAAATAGACTGAGTGGGGTTGGGCACCATTACATATTCCCTTCTGAGAATCTTAAAATTCATCTTCCAATAGAAGTTATCTTTATTTATCAATTATAGTCTGCAAAAAATCTATGAATTTGATCCATATAGTAGAAAGAGCAGACTCCTGAATTTTACAATTTGGAAAAATTCTAAAAACCCTTTAAAAAATAGAAAATACTATTAGATACCATGAGCTATGTTTAAACAATCATATAACCTGTGCAAAATAGAAAATGTCTGTGGTTGTAACTTCTTCCTGTTTTTTAACTGGCTGGACTACTTGGTGACATGGGAATCAAATAATAATAGGAACAAGTGATAAAAATAGATAGTATACTATACACAATTTACCACAGGACAAAGACCTGCTTCTTTCTACCTCCTAAACCAAGAACTGCAAAGTCAAATGACTATAAAGTCAGGAAACTGAAAATATTTCAAGTCTGTGCATGAGAAGAAACTGGATAATGAACCACCATAAGTCCAAAGATCAGTGTAAAAGAAAATCTCCACACATCAGTCCAAGACTGTGCCAAGAAAAAGTGACCAAAGCACTAGGCCATGAAAAAGAAAAGAGCTTCCTTCTCTTAAAATCCTGACTTATACTTCTCACTGGCTATGAGTGACAAATCTCCAAAGTGACCAAAAGGTTGCAAGATGGTCTTCAGATACAGAATTCACACTTCCTCTTCTGAGGAACACTCCAAACAATAATTAAGAACAATTAAGGAGGCTGGTTTCAATTTGTAACAACGAGGATTATTATTAAATGGAGCATGGCTGAGTAAGAAAAAAAAAAAAAAAAGGAGGCCGGGCAGTGGTGGCACACACCTTTAATTCCAGCACTTGGGAGGCAGAGACAAGTGGATCTCTGTGAGTTCCAGGCCAACCTGGTCCACAGATTGGGTTCCAGGACAGCCAAAGGTACACAGAAAAAAA
>JADRCC010166649.1:0-10658 GCA_019843855.1 Hylomyscus alleni | reverse complement strand
TTTTTTTTTTTTTTGTGAGACAACCATTGTTGGACTACTTGGACTACATCTTCTAAATCAGCTTAATAATTCCTATATATGCTTACACATGTAAATTTTATTTATCAGTTCTCTTCCTTTAAAGAACTCTGATTAATATCCTTCAGGAAATGTAAAGAAATTAAAGTTATTTTGATATTTAATGACACCTGGCTATAATGGTGTCATCAAGGGAATAAATGGATGTGGGAGAAGAAGAATACTTCACTATTGGAGGGAGTGTAAGCTGTCACAATCATTATGAAAATCATTTTGAAGCTTCCTCCAAAAATAAAAAGAGAACTGCCATTATATCATTCTTGGTAAATGCCCAAAGGACTAGAGATTCTATCATAGAAATACTCACATAATCACGTTTGTTACCACCCTTTAACAATAGCTAAAACACGGAATCAGGCTAGATGCTAATCAACACATGGATAAAGGAAATGTGGCATATATACAGAGAGTGGAATAGTATCTAGACATAAATATTAAAACAATGTCAATTGCAGAAACATGGGTGAAACTGGAAATCCTAAATAAAAATACTACAGGCTCTGAAAGAAAAACACCAAATATTTTCTCTTATACATAGAGAACTTTTATACATATGTAGATCTTTTGGGTGTGGAGCACCATGAAACAAAAAGGGAGAACATGAAAGCAGAAAAGGTCATAAAGGAAGGGAGATAGACAAAGGCAAAAGATTAATACAATATATGTAACCCCAAGATTAAGGGGGGTTCAAGTAGTGGGAAGAGAAGCATGCAGTAATGGATAGAAAGCAGAAAGGGAAGGTTAATGGGTGTAGCTGCCTGCAGCCACACCTAAATATTTGTGGGTCTTCAAGGTAGAGCAACAGGTAATAAGGCTACCCATGTTCTATATTTATAAATATTATTTAATAAGTCTAATCCCAAATACCCAGATATTACCTGAATACACAAATAGGTAGAAACATTAGGCCAGGTGATGAAGCACCTTAACCTTGAAGTCTTTATTAGAGAAGGCAGCAGAGCCAGAGAGAGCGAGCTCTCCAGGTACAGGGGTACTTATGGATGGGGCAAACCCCTCCCACAAGTCTGTGATCAACAGCTAATCAGAAAGTCTCTGGGGCCTGTAGAGGTGGAGCCTCAGGCAGGGGAGGCATTGCAGCATGGTCTGGGATCACGTATACCAGGGAGGCAGCAGGAGTGGGCGGAGTCCACAACGTACACCGGGGAGGCAGCAGGAGTGGGCAGAGTCCACAAATGGGAACAAAATTTGTATGAAATACTATAATGCAACCCACTACTCTGTAAGCTAATTTAAAAACAAATGAATGTCTTATATCCACAATTACAATTTAATGTAAAATTATTTTAAGTTAAACATTTTAAATGTTACCTTCTTCTCTGGGAACAGACTGTTTCACCTACAGTATAGTTATGCATATCCTCACATTCTTAACCCCATTTTCATGTACATTTAAAAAGAATGTATCTTTAAACACTTTCTGTAGACTTGTTTCTCTTCTGTATTCCCTGACTTACATTAACCCACACATCGTTCATCTTTCCAGTGATTGACAGAGTCTGGACAGAGATCTTATATGACTGTTTCACTGTTCTTTAAACTTGGAGTTAATAATGGAAAAGACATCACACTTGTCTAGTGCTTTTAATGTAGTGTCTAAGGGCACTTTGCCAATTAAACAAACCTTCAAAACTAAGTGTAAGAGATTTTTATTGATGGTTTTGTTGAACCAGACATTTTTCCCAAGGTTAAAGAACACTGTCAAAATTGTAACTCTGGAAAGAACACTTCATTTTTTGTGTCATCTAGTCACAAAAGATGCCTCGTACAATATTGAATAGGCAAAAATATAAAACATTTTCCCATCTCTCTCCTCACTCCCTCCTGGGAATCAGGTATATTTGGGAAATGGGAACATTGGACTGCAACCAGCTGCATTTGGGAGTCTTTCAATGGCACACATTTAATCCAATATTGCTTCTAGTATTTAGGAAGCCAGACATATAATCTCTGTCTCCATAGGGGAGCTAAGCTTTCACATGCTCTTCTCACCAATGCTGTCTGCCTATTTTTGCCCAAAGACATAATAACTATTTTTGGTAACTGCATACTGTGATAAGGCCTGTGTTACATTAACTGAAATAAAGACATTTTAGTCTGAATTAACAGATGACTTTTAAAGCAAGACAATTTGGGGAAGAATGGTTGAGCAATTTGGATAAAATTTAAAACTTCCTTTTTACAATATTGACTCTAGCACCAACATGAGAGGTTATTTTTCTCAGTTTATGGTCTTAATCTCTCCTTTTAATCAGTGTAATAGTTATTTACACAGAGCTAATTATCTGAATGAAGCATGTTTCTTCTTATTTGAAACTTGCAAGGACAGAGAATTAGTTCGATGCATTATCTGCCAGAAGTTTGACTGCAAGGTGTAGTGAGCACAGTGGAATACATGCATACAGATATTCATACATACATTCATACATACATACATATATTATATATATACATATATGTGTGTGTTTGTGTGTGTGTGTGTGTTTGTGTGTGTGTGTGTGTGTGTGTGTGTGTGTGTGTGTATTGTGTGTGTGGATATTTGAGTGAGTTATGTATGTGTACAATTGAACAGTGTATACAGATGCATGCTTATGCGTGTACCTGTACAGGTGTTTTATGCCCTGTTGAGGCTTTTGGGTGCCATATCTATCAACTTCCAGAAGAGTCACTTAAAATTTGCCCATTCCTTGAGAAAAGGGCTAGTTTAGTCACTAGGAATCCCAGGAATCCACAGTGTTATCGGTACATGTGTGAACATAGCAGGTTTTATTTTTGCATGTGTACTAGGATTTGAAATTAGGTCATCATACTCGTTCAGAAAGTACTCTTCTACATTAAGCTATCTGACCCCCACTCTATATCCTTTACTTATAAAATATCTTTTTCTGAATATCTTCTGAAAATTTTCATGATTTACCCATGACAGGAGTTTTCCATGATCCAAGTCACACATATCTGTATCAACTTGACCTAACTCTAGCCTTATTTCATTTCACAGGCATTGTTTTTCCTCACTGTGTTTTGGCTAAACTCAATCTCTACCCATCATCCTGTCATTTTTTTTACTCATCGTACTGTGGAGATGTGTAGTCTGCTTTCTTTTAATTCCTTTTTATCCTTTTCCTGTGTTTCC
The DNA here is from genome assembly GCA_019843855.1 of Hylomyscus alleni. Lineage (NCBI taxonomy): Eukaryota > Metazoa > Chordata > Mammalia > Rodentia > Muridae > Hylomyscus > Hylomyscus alleni. Next base: position 7,429 of record JADRCC010166649.1, on the reverse strand, counting down.
TTCCATAAAGCTGACAAATTGACTATACAACGTGCTCTTCACTTCTGCTTTATCCAATGATGCCTTTCTTTAGTTATGTGATTTTTAAATATACATATATATGTATATTTAAATATATATTTTTTTCTGTACTATAATTCTTAGGTTTTGTTTTTACTCTTTTGATCTCATATTTTTTTTTTTCTGCTCAAGAAAGAAAGAATAGTTTGCTAGTCACTAATTGTGTGCTTCACTGTAATATGACTGAACTTTCTAACCTTTTTCATTTGAGCACTTATTTGAATTTATTTGGTGGTAAATCTCAATATAATACTTTATGTAGAAGATGGTTTATTTTATCTTTATACAGAATCAAGTAGAGTCAGTTCTATGTGTCATTTTAAGAAGATAATGCATATTCACATATGAAAACATACAATATAAATAGTAAATAAATTATCTAAGTTAGACCAGATTTGCTCAGTTCTCACTCCCTGTCCTGGAGAGACCACTTTGGAAAATCAGTCTATGCCTTCCACACTACACACCACATGGCCACTGCCAAACCTCTGTAATGATTACAGTTAGGTTAATATAGTTCATGTTAATTTCCAGGAAGCCTATTAGTGGTATTCAATGGAAAGCCTTTATAAATTAAAATCTTGATGTATAAAATTATCCAATGATATTATTATAAAATGCACAAGTACAGTTATAAAATAGAAGTGTATTATTATAAAATAGATAGTCAATATCTAAACTTTTTCCTCAGTGAATTGGTTTTTCTTCTGTATTCATTTATTTTTTAAATAGTTACAAATGTTAGATCTCTATCGAACTAGTTAATAAATAAATTAAGAAAACATTTACTCCTAAGAAGATAATATACACATATTAATTTCATATTGACTAGACTTAATGACACAAGAATTTTTTGCAAAGGACTCCAATGGGTTAGGGCATAAACCAAGAATGGACAGATAGAGACACAAGAAGATAACAACTTCTGTTCAACAAAGAGGAAAAAAAAACTGAGTGAAAAGAAGCCAACAGAGTGGGAGAAAATCTTACTTAGTTATATACATTAACCTAGAATATCTGAGCAACTCAAAAATAATGTACTCATAATCCAACCACAATTAATAATGTATTTTTGAGATAACACAAATTTCTCATATAAAAAGGAAGTATGTAATGTTCAAGAATACATTGAAAAAATAGTCAACATCTTAAGCCACCATTGAAAAGCAATGCATTGGGAATCCATCAGAATGGCTATAATTAAGAAAAAAATATTTTAAAATGCTGTTCCGGATATGGACAAAATTTATTACTATATACTGCTGATGAGGACACAAACTAGTTCAGATGCTTTTGAAACCAACATGAACATTCTTCAAAACACTAACACTACCATATGACACATGTATACCACCTGCTGTGGCTTGAATATGAAATGTATCTTCCTTAGGGTTATGTATGTGAACTTAGTCTCAGCCAGTGGCACTGTTTGGAAGAATAGAGAGTGGAGCATTGCTGAAAGAAGTATGTCCTTTTGTGTAGGCTTTGAGTTCTCTATTCTATATTCACTTGTTCTGTTCTCTCTGCATTTTTGCTGTACTTTTGCTGCAAAGCAAGGCATGAACTCATGTTCTTGCTACTGTACCTTCCGTGCTGGGATGGACTCTATCCTCTTTGGATGTAAGCCAAAAGAAAGTCTTTCTCTTTTAAGTTATTTTTATCACAAAACCAGAAATGTAACTAATATAATACCCAAAGGACTTTACTAAAAGTTTTAACAAGATATTTGTTTTTTTGTTTGCATCAATGTTACCACTATATGTGTTATGGGATAAGCCTGTGTGCGTGTGTGCGTGTGTGCGTGTGCGTGTGCATGTGTGTGTGTGTGTGTGTGTGTGAGTGTTGTGTGTGTGCATTTGGAGAAAGAGATTGAGAGAGGGAGAGGTACAGACTGAGGCAGAGACAGAGAGATTGTGATAACTATTCTTGGTTATCAATTTGACCACATTTGGGATTAACTAAAATCCAAACATGGAATGTATACCTGAGAGGATTATTATTATTATTATTATTATTATTATTATTATTATTAATTTTAAATACATAGATTCACTTTTTTTCACACCATCCCCCTAGATTCACTTTTAATACAAATCATTGAGACAGAAGAACACACACTTTAATCTGGATCTTGAGGCAGGAACACACACCCTTAACCTAAGCTATACTAGAAGGTTAAAGAAAGAAACTTTTGTTCTTTGTCAGCTTGCCCACGCCTTGCTAGCAAGTCCATCCCTTTACTTCTATTAGAGCCTACTTCATCAAGATTTCAGCATATACTTAGGACTCTCTGAGACATTCAGTCTTATGGATTGAGCAAGCCAATAAGTAGCGCTTTTCAGCGGACTCCTTATCAGCTCCTGGCTATAGATTTCTGTCCTTGAATTGAAGTGAAAGTTCAACAGTTAAACAGCACTTGCTGCTCTCGCGGAAGACATGGGTTCAATTTCTAGCAACAGGAAGCTAACAACCTTTGTGACTTCCTTCCAGGGGCTCTGACGAATTCTGCTGTTATCTGCAAGTACCAGGCACACACACATGCAACATATAAATTTGTTGTGGTAAACCTCCAACTCAAATAAACCTGGACAAAGAAAACACAACTCAATTAACATGAATACAAGGTGCATGCCTGGGTATGGGCAGGTCTACCACTATACTACTATATTCCCCATCTATGAGATCCATTATAACTTGCAGTTTCTCCAGGCCACGTACTTCTGCTCCATTTTTTTCCTCCTCCCCTCCTCCATCATCCTCTCCTGTTTCCTCATTCTCCCTCAAACTTTTCAGTTACAACTTCTCTTCTACTGCCCAATCACCGGCTCTAGCCTTTATATTACAAGTTAAGGTGGGGAGAAGGTTCACAAAAAGTCACCTGTGTACGTGATTCACTCCTAGTCCACAGCCCACCTAGGAAAGGAGAATTAACATCAAAATACAAGCAACACCAAGGCTATTCACAATATACGTACATGTAGATAAACACTCATACACATAAAATTCAAATGAATAAATATTTGCAAAAGAGAAGAAAATATATCTTTTGCAGAAAGTGGATGCAATTGAAGATATTCTATTAAGAAAAATATTTTTGTGCAACATTTTAGGAAGTCTGAGAAGAAGAAGAGGAAGTGGTGGTGGAGGTGGTGGTGGTGGTGGTGGTGGTGGTGGTGGTGGTGGTGGTGGAAGTGGAAGTGAAGGTGGTAGTGGTGATGGTGATGGTGGTGGAGGTGGAGGTGGTGGTGGTAATGGTGGTGTTAGTGGTGGTGGTGGTGGTGGTGGTGGTAGTGGTGGTGGTGGTGGTGGTGGTAGTCTAAAGGCAAAGTTTTGAGCATGATCAACAATTTAGTAATATTTAATCAAGCTACATATGACATACTCTGTAAAGAAGTTGCCAAATATAAGCCTATTTGTTATTCCAGCTGTGGTCTGTGAGGGACTAAAGATTCAAGGTCTTCAGCAGCAACTTAGTGAAAGACAAATCAAGCTGGTTTCAAAGCACAGATCATGTTAAAACAACTCTTCATTTGTAAAAACAAAGCTTTATTAAATCAAAAAATAAACTATAAGCATTACTTTCCCTTTCACTTATAGATTATAGAATTTTTAGACACATAAATCATATATATGTTTTATGTATATGTAGGATATATATAATTATTAAGTTTTGTGAATATCAATTATATAAAAATAGGAGATATGTATTTATTTAAATATATAAATGTGTGCTTATTAATGTACAAATAAGTACTTTTTTCTTAATTTTTAATGTGTGAAAGTAACAATTGTCCTGACAGCATTATATTATATGGCTATGACACATGAGGAAAATTTAACGAATGATCAAATTGCGGTGAGTTCAGACTTTCACCCTTGGTCACTTTCTGATGTCCTCTTCTAGATGAAAAATTTTCTACTACTTCAAGTACTCAAAGCTGCAGATACAGTGAGCTCTTCGGCACTTAAGCCTGACTTCAGCTGTCTCTTGCTACTCCAGTAGGACTGATAGTACCAAGGTGATAAAAAGGCACTTTACTGTTAAATTATTGACCAGTTCTGAATCTTTTGTTAACCCGGAGCAAGTAACACACTGACATTGTTAAACTAATCATGGGTAAGACCAGAGTTAAAGTTGCTTAATGGAGGGCTTCCCTATGGACCAAATCCAGGAAAGATTCTACCCTTACAGAGTTGCTTGCTGCCTTGACTTTACCTGTTAAAAATTCTAATATAAATCACATTTTATTTATTAATTCTGTTTACTTACTTTTCTTCATAAGAGAGATTGAGTGCCATTTATGTGTAAAACTCATGTTTTTTGTTTAGATTTTCCTTAATGCATAAAATAATGCCTAAAACAGAGAAAGTGATTAGTAGGTATTTGTTGAATATATGAATGAATGAATGAATAATATAATTTGTAGCAATGAAAATCAATATGATATAGGGAGAAACAATTTAAGATTGTAGTTACAAAATATTTTAAAGTTGTATTTAAGTTATACAGTGATATTTGAGAATAGATCCCAAAACATGGATAACTAGATTAAACTTCTCAGACCTGTACATTTTATTACCATAAACATTTAGGATATGTCTCATCCCACATAAAACTATTTATTGCTCAGTTTTGAATGTAAACTGTCACATGTTCTCTCACCACAGATGATTGGTATTGTTTTATGTTATGCTGTGTGAACTTATGTATGTGGCTTGATTTCATTGGGGGGTAATAGGCAGCTATATTCATAGTATATAGAAATTTAAGGCTATATAGGAAGATAATTTAAATATACAACAAAAGAGATAAAGATATTCAAAGTGTTTGAAACAGGAGCACCATTTATAAGAATAAATCATAAAACAATGCTTAAATAAAATGAAGCAAAAGCAAACACTAAGAATAAACAATAATTTACAAATAAGGATAATCATGTTTATTGTTACTATTCTAATGTTGAAAATAATTTGAATTTTTATTCAAAAATTAAATGTTCCACTTAATCAAGGAAATGAGTTTTCATTTTAAAATGTTATATTTTACAGATTAACAATCTAGAAATTATCCTAATAAATAAAAAAGAGAAAATAATGAATGCAATTAAATATTAGCAATATACATTTATCTATGAGTATATGAACAGAGAAGGAATGAAAGTATCCAATTAAATGTTTATCTGTGTCATTTGTCATGGATACATTTTTTATAATTAACACCAAGTATTTGGAATTTTTGAGGTGTATGTACAGCGTGTGATATTAAAAGCAAAGTAATCTAAAAGAAGCAAAAATGAACTGCCTACACTGTGTAAAACATGAAAATTTATGATAGACACGATCATGAATTTTTATTCCTTTACACATTATAATTCTCCTACATTGTAGACATGAGGGAGAGAAAAAAACAGAAAGAGAAAGTTATATTGATGATTGAAAAATCTCTTTTTATAAGACCTTTATACCTTCACGATGTTCTGTACCAAAGCTTAGGTCAGGCAGTTCTTACTTCCTGTGAGACTGGCAGATTAAGAAGCATTATTCTGAGTTTCTAAGCATGTGTTAAACAAGATGCAGGCACATCCTGTTCTGGCCTCCAAGGTGACATAGTTAAAAGGAAAACAAAGCAAAGTAAAACAAAAAAAATCAAAACAAAACAATGGAAAAATAATATCTCTTCCATGCCGAAAAAGTTGGGGAAGGGTGAGACAGTGATTGTACTCTGAATGTTCTTCAGCTGAGCTCCTATTAGGGCAGGCAGCTGGGAAGTCATTGATTGCCTCTGAGAGATGATGAGATTGTGCTACACAGAACTTGGCCATCGTTACCATGTGATTTTCAATTAAGAAGAAAATCAAAAGTATCCCGGTGTCATGGTCATAACCTGAAGGGTTCAGACAAGCTGCTGGCTGCATACAAATCAGGGCTAATCATCCGTCCTTGTGCAGCCTGCAGGCTTTCAGGAGAAACGATCTTTACAGCATGCAGCACACTTATTTTTCCTGTCATTGCTGTTGTCATTTGTGAATTAGGTTGTTCATTTTTTGTTTTGCATTTGTGAATAGTTAATCCAGAGCATTGATTGAATTATCACTACAATGATATGGAGGGTCAAAGTGAATTGTTGAGAACTGAGCAACTTGGAAGTTCAGCAAGACAACTGGAGAAAGTCAAAACAGCTCAGGTCTGCAGACATCTACATCTCTTTAATTCATGCAAGTAGGCTATTAATCTACTCACAAATGAGTGAAATGCAATGACCTAACACAGAAAGATCTATTAGTATAACTGTGTAGATTTGATAAACACCTTTGTTTTGCTTTGCTTCAATATAGTGTTATAAAAATTTCAAGAAAAGAGACTTGAGAGCTTGCTATAGAAAAGTCTGTCTTATTAGCTGGAGTGGGTGAGCACCCTCATAGAAGTTGGGGAGGGAGGATGAGATAGGGTGTTTCCCAAGGAGAAACTGGGAAAATAGATAACATTTGAAACGTAAATAAATAAACTATCCAATAAAAACAAACAAAACAAAACAGAAATAGTTAACTATATCAAATGATATGCTTTTATCAGTTGGTCATAGGGAATAGGGAAACAAAAGCACACAGTAACACTATGGTTATGCCTACTGATTGCCTCTGCTTAAACACTGCTGTTGGTCTTAATAAAGAAGACAGGAAAGAATGCTTTTGGCCTTTATTGTAGAGAATAAGATGGCATATCTACCTCATCCTACTTTTTATGCCTTAATTGCAAAACAAACTGCAGCTGTCAGAAAACAGAGTTGAGTCGACTGTCAATTTTATTGACAGTAATAGCTTAATCTTGCCAGGGTAAATAACACATATCAGTATGTGAACTGAATTCATGAAGTGCAGAAAGCCCTGCTTTGGTTTTACAATGGGCTCCATGAAAGCTGGATTATTTTTAATGTTATTCTCTCACAAGATGTGGCTTTTATTACCCAAGTTTAACCTTGTAGTCAATTGGATTTAAAAGCTGTCTTCTGTATATGTGCATCTTTTCAAAAATGTTATTATTTAAAACATTCTTATGACTAGAACAAGAATTTAAAAGATTAGGGTGATAAAATGTTCTGGTGGGTGTGGTAGGAGGAGTCGGGTATAGATATGATCAAGACACACTGCTTACACACCTGTGGGCCTTTAAAATCTGCCTAAGCAATTCTGTCATTGTTTCCCAAGCTCTACATTTTGATCCTACTCTTGGAATCTTCAGGTCTCCGGTTTTTAGTCTTTTATTTTGAAGTCATGACAGTGTTAGGGGTTCCCTTCATATCATGGCTGAAGTGATTGGTGATAGAGATGTCATATTAAGCCATCTTTCACAAATCTCACAACCCCCCCCC
>JADRCC010166647.1:0-26295 GCA_019843855.1 Hylomyscus alleni | reverse complement strand
GCTGGAGCTAAGAAATTAGCAGTGATTAAGAAGAGACCAGCATCAGTGTGGTGAAATCTTCTGGGCAGTGTTTTCTGAGAGCACGAAGAAGCTGTGTTCCAGAGGCAGCCAGGGGCGTACCTCATGGTAGTAACTGGACTTGGTATGTATAAGAGTCGCCCAGGTGGTACTGGTTTTGAAGGCATAAAGGGGTCATGAAGAGCAGCTGAGGCTTGGCACTGTGAGGGGCCACAGAAGGCCATTGGTGAAGGTATAGCATCAGTTGCAGTTTTTGGCCCAGGACTGAGGGGGTCAAGCAAAGGAGTTGAGGCTTGGCATCGTGAAGGGAGTCCATGAGAGGCTACTCGTGAAGTTGCAGCAGAAGACTCAAGCATATTGGAGATGCCAGCACCATGGGATGACCACCAAGAACGGCAGCAGCAGTGGGCTGGAGTCAGCCAGAGCCTAGAGTGCTACAGAGGGCAGAGCTGGAGAAGTGACCCAAACCCTTTGGAGGAGCCCAGAAAATCATGTGTGGATCCCGATACCCCCAAGATGTTAGACCTGCTGAGGAACGCTGCTAAAAGGGAGTGGAAACAGCCCAGGAGAAAGAAGTTTGTTGCAGTCATCAAAGCTGAAAGGAGTGGGCATCAGACATGGAGATGCAGAGCTTGGAGTTTGCCCAGCTGGTTTTATGTCTTGCTTTGGTCCAGCATTTCCTCACTGTGACATTTTGGAATGGTAATGTATATCCTGTGCAATGATATATTGGAAGTATGTGATCTGCATTTTTATTTTATGAGGGATTATAGTTAGGAGACTACATGAATCTCAGAAGGGACTTTGAACTTTGGACTAGTAACATTGTTGAGACTGTTATACACTATTGGGACTTTCGAAGTTGAACTAAGTATATTTTATATTATGCTATGGCTAGGTAGAGCTTCCTACAGACTCATGTGTTTGAAAAAGCCTATAGGGGCCAGAGAGTGGAATGTGGTGGTTTGAAAATGCTGGGCCCAGGGAGTGGCACTAATAGGAGGTGTGACCTTGTTGGAGTAGGTGTGGCCTTGTTGCAGGAAGTGTATCACTATGGGGGTGAGCCTTGAGACCCTCATCCTAGCTGCCTGGAAGTCAGTGTTCTGTTTGCCTTCAGCTCAATATGCAGAACTCTCAGCTCCTCCAGCCCTGTTCCTGCCTAGATGGTACCACACTTCCCACCTTGATGATGATGGACTGAACCTCTGGACCTGTAAGCCAGCCCCAATGAAATGTTGTCCTTATAAGAGTTGCCTTGGTCATGGTGTCTCTTCACAGCAATGGAAACCCTGAGACAACTCCTTTTGTTTCTCACTAAGGCACCATGGTAACTGCAGGAGTGGACCTCTCAGGAAGGCAGAAGAGGAAGCAGCCTCGCCAGAAGCCTTGCTTAGAGTGACAAGGGCCAGGTCGGAGTCATGCGTAATGACATATGCGTAATGACAGAGTGCGCAGGAGGCAAGGTGGAAGAAACCAGAGGCGGGCATCGGCTTCAGTCTATCATGGAGAGGAATTTTGCTTTGAGCATTCAGACGGCTGGCTGCCTCACATGCATACGTACAAACTGACATCATTAAACTTGGATGAGGAGGGAAGGAGCAGACACTGTAAAGCAAGAGCTACGCATGTTCCAGCCAACACTGAGTGATGCTTGGTGTCGGGTAAGTACGCAGTCATAAAAGGCAGCCAAAACACGAGAAATGCCCCTCTCAGATCCTGAATTCTATTCTACGGGTGCTGTCCTTGAACCAGAAAGGACCCTCAGTGTGACAGAGTTTTAGGTTTCTTGTGAGCTTCTGTACAGTCTGAGCTCTCCCAGACATGAAGAGTTTCTGCCCCCAAGGCTTCTGACAGGATCCTGTCTCCTAACTGATCATGTATCCCTGACCTCTCTGTGTCTCAGACATCCTGTTCTTAACCTATTAGAGAGAAACTGAGCAGTTGCCATCATGGGCCACAGTCCTGTGACAGGTCCAAGAAGAGTCCGTAGTCTTCACAAAGGCTGTCCCACTCCATAAATCATCACCTCCATGGACTGTATGTAGCAGTAAAGACTGAGTTAAACTGTCAGGACTTAGCTCACAAACCAACAAACAAAAAAGGACCACATTTATTTTCTTGTTCTTGTTCTCATCTCCAACACAAAGATGAGATGAGGCCTTTTTTTTTTCTCCTCAGAAGCCCTGGAAGTTCCTGTGATTGTCCCCAGACAGACACTGGTGAGGAGAGAGAGCAAATTGCACACTGCAATTACTACGCTCTGAACTCTCAGACAGCCCATCTTCACGATGCCATTGTGTTTGTGTCTACGGATGGCTGGTTCAGGCGGGGCAATCAGCCCCAGAGTCCTTCACTACTGCAAAATGCTCAAACAGCAGTGTAGAAAATCACCCAAGAAAACAGCTGTTTATGCTTGAGGCGGTACCTCATGGGGAGAAAAGCAATAGGTGGGCGGAGGCCACAGGCATAAAACTGAGAAAATACTGTTTTTAGGGAAAACTGAAGGGATAACTGATTGACAATGTGATCAGTACTCAGAATGGACCGTGGAAAGACAGAATACTCTGAATAAAGAACGAAGGAAGGCTCTCGAAGGGTCACCAACAAATCACAAACAAGGACTGAACTGTAACAATCCAAGAGGGTCTCAGTTGCAAGTACTGATGGATGGAGCCTCACCCAGCAGAAGGGAGTTCAAGCCTCTCAGCTCCTCTTGACTCTCCTCCATGGTCACAACTCCACCAAATGAATTCTGGTAAAATGTGGCTCACGGCACGGTGCCTTACTACACTTACAGTTTGTTTCACTGTTGTGATAAAACAATGACCTGACCCAAGTGGAAGAGGGAAGGGTTGACTCCAGTTACACTTCCGGCCAACAGTCTATCCCGACCGAGGGAAGAAACAGGAACCCAGGGGCTGGAACTGAAACAGCACATGGAGTCAATGCTGCTTCCTGACTTGTTCAGCCTTTTTATACAACCCAGAACTACCTACCTGGGGTGATACCACCCACAGGAGGCTGAGCCCTGCCCCACTAATCACTAATCAAAAAAAATGTCCCATGCTGATACCCACAGGCCAACTCCTCAATCAAGGTTCACTCTTCTCAGGCAACTCTAGTTGGGGTCAAGTTGACAAAGCTACCCAGCACAGTACTGTTGACACCTTAAAGAAACAGGCGATAACATACCTGTCACTCTCTTGATGCCACAAGCCAGGTAGCCAAGGGACTCAGAAAACCTTGGAAAGAATTGATTCTGGCTCTCCTGGGAGCTTGATATAAATGGTTCACAACATAAAGCAGCAGAGTCCAGTTTCTCCTAGCCGTATCTTTGCCTGAGAAAGTGTTTAGAAGCCACAGACACTAACCACAGGCTTCTCCAAGATTGCCGAGGCCTCAGAAACTTGCTAGCATGCCTGGACACCAAGCTGCTTTTCAAAAGAAACTGATGAAGTTCTGTGAACAATTCTAGCCCAGCTTGTTTGTAACGGTTGAGCTCTACCCAAACTCCTATGTCCTCCTCTACCCCAGGGAGATAAGATGGAGTGTCTTCCTGGACACCAAGGACATAGTCAAGGCCACCTATTTACTTCTGGGATGCGGAATTGGAGAACAAGGATCTTCCCAGTCTCTCCTGAGTATTGAGCTCTTCAGAGCACAAGGCTCACAGTGTGCTTTGACTGGCAGGCACCACACTGGAAAACACAGGGACTCACTTTCTCCCGAAGAGAAGTGCTAGTGGGAAGCCTCCAACAGGACCCCATAAGGATCTAGACTGTACTTTACTGAGTGTGTGACCCCAGTGTCAGAGAGCATCTCTTTCTCACTCAGCTCCCTAAAGTTTGCAAAGTCCACGCAACTTAATCCACGCCGAAGGGTCTCAAGCAGGAACGCTCCTTAGCATCTGGCTGTGTTCACAGCAACCTGTCTCTCCTAAGGCCTACTCGTGACATGACCATCTCAGAGGGCATAGGATGAAGACGAAATCTGGCTGAACTGTCTGTCCCCAAAATATAAGGTACACTCTCTGTGTTCTGAAGTGTGGGGTCTGGGCCCGCCTGAGTATCTGTTAAGAAGAAAGAGACAACCCTGAACAAGCCAGGGACAATGCTCAACAAAGCGCGTTCCCACAGGTGCTTCTTTAAAACATGGAACATGCTTCCGGTCTCTCTGGGCTGGTGTCCTGAGCAGACCTTGGGCGCAAGCTCTGCAGCCAGTCCCACAACACCCAGAGGAAGCTCCACTCCCAGGTGCTCTGACACTGTCAGGATCAGAGGTGAGGAGGACCCAACATCCGTCCCAACACTGGGAGTAACTGGGACCAGCGGGACCAGGCACACAGGATAACTAAGATTTGAGCCCTGACCTTAACAGTCAGGAAAAGCTGGGCTACTGGAGGCCTGCTCGCCACTAGCCTCTGTGTCCATTTATAAATGCTCAGACCCATGAGCACAACCACAGGCCAACATGGAGGCATCCTTCACAAATGAGATAGGAATACAAAGGAAAGAGGGCCAGCTAAAGAAATGCTCTCATAGCCTTCTCTCCTGGGTCTGCAGATACCACAAAAGGCAGCAGCTTTCTCTCCACAGGACCCTAGTGAGAAGGAGCTCATTGGAGCTGCTGGAGACCTCTGAGTTGCTGGAGAAATGTATGTTTAAGGATAAAGCCTGAAACTATTGAGTCACGGAGCTGCAGGCAAGATGTTTTGGACTAGTTACCACAGGCCTGGATGGCACCCTAGCTGAAGTCCACTGCAAGGCTTTTATGCCATTGGGAGAGTTAATTTGCCTTTGTATTAGAGCTGTGGTCAAAATTCAGTGTCAAGAACCTGCCTGTGTTAGTGGCTACATGGTGAAGGTTTCTGACCAAGGGGTGATGTAGGAATGCTTACCTACAACAAGTGTTTGCTGATAGGCAGGGCAAAACAGTCCCAACCACTGCAAGAAAGGTTCTGAATGGAAACCACATTAGGCAAGTCCTAAAAACCTCGCTGGGCTTCTAGGTCGCAAAGCATAATGGTTTTGTTAGAAGCCTATGCTGTTCAATATTCATGGGGGCGGTGTCCCTGAAATCTGTCCCTGGGAGAGACACAAACTACAGCTATATCCCCACCTAAGATCCCAGAAGTAAACCAAGACGTGATTTTACACAGGTTCACTCTGGGGAACCAATTAGTTTAGGAGGCTTGCTTACAGAGCCTGGCTATCCAGAGCGGTTCCTCACAGAGGTGTGCGTGGGTGCTCCCAACTAAGAGAGGCTGCACTGACAAGTCTTGACCAGCAGGGGGAGCAAGAGCTCCCCCACCACTGTACTGATGGAGCCCTACTCACCAGGCTTCTGTGCCCTTTAGTCACTCCTAGGGGTCACATGAAATTATGGCAGAATTTCATTAGCTAGGGGTGTGCAGCGGCTGCAGGCTCAGGTGACCTCTTTTCTGTGATTAGATGTCAACAATCTGGTGGTGGCCATTTGGCTTGGAGGGTAAGTCGTTTTCAAGGTGCTATAAAAACCAGGAGGTGGAGAGTGACCTGGAATTCCAGGGAGGTGCCGTGGATGGAAATGTGACCTGACAAGCCCCTCATCATCCCTCCCCGCCTCCTAGCACACAGATGTTGGAAGGAATCCCTTCTCACAGCAGAGCAAACTACAGCCGGGCCTGTCTTCGCCACATGCATTTCCACTGCATAATGAATTGACGCATCTTTAACAAGATTTTCCTGTGATTTTAATTCCACAGGGGATTCAGCCAGCCTCGAGAAAGAACAAAATGGCATTTTACTACCTGTAGATACACACCCTAACTTTTAAATTCCTATCTTTGAGACGGGAAAGGAATCAGCAATAAGAGGAAATTAAATACATAAATCCTTTGATTTATCACTGGACACACGCACCGGCTCTGCCACGCTCAACACTGTTCGGGCTGCATTTCCCCAAGAGTCCCTGCTGCAAACACAGCGGAAAATCCTGATTTGGAATGAGAAATAATTTCATTTTAATCTTGTTTATCTTCCTGGTCTAGTAACCCCCCGTGGCCAGAGCCCATCTGGCACACTTTCTCAAGAAAACTGTGGCCACTGTCATTTAATCCAATCTTGTGGCTGCTCTGTTGACTCTCGGTTTCTACCGTATGCCAGTGGGGACTGGGTTTATTCACTTAAACCTAATAAACCGATACAGGGTACCATTTATTTAAAGGCTGTTTTGAAGGTATATACAACACGTTAGCAGGTTTTAGTGGAGCACGAGAAATGCTGTCTGCAGGGGAGTTCGCTGAGCCCAGCAAATTAGTTTAATCTCAGATGGACTGCCAGGAAGTGACCTGCCAAACAGTGTGCAGCCTGCAATAGCCGTCTGCAAGTTTGTATCTCACATCAGCGGAACATGTGAGGAAAAGCCACTCGCCCTAATTAACTCTGCCAATGCCCCTTAGAGCCCCAAATCTCTAACATCAACCTGCACCAGAGCCCCAGAGGAAAGGGTTAAGAAGGACAACGGCCTGAGCCTCATGCCAGAGATTCGGAATCAGGCTCTGAAAGGACATCCCATTATTGATGAGATGATACTATGACACGCCACCATTAACAAGGGTTTTCATTCCCTTCCCTCAGGGACCAGAGGTCAGAATAAATCAAATGTGTCATCAGCTCTAGAACATAATGTCCCAAAGGAACATTGCTTGGTGGCATAAATTATCTACCTCCTTCTCTGCCCAACAGAACACTGCTGGTTTCTCTTCACTGCTGGTGTGACCACTAGGGGGGTGTATATCCCAGCATGCCTCTGGGGAGCATCTAGGAGGACAAGATGCTCATCACTAGAGGCTCCTGGCTCTGGAGGCTTTTGGGGGAGGAAGAATGGCTTCATCTCTTGATGCACTCATCACATGATGGCATACAAGAGGTGGTCAAAGGTGTGTATCGGAGGGTAGTGAGCAGAAGTTCACCACTGGGGGTGTGCCCTTGGGCTATACCTCACTCTGGTCCTCTCTGAACCCCCTTTTCTCTGCTTCCTGGATGCCACAATGTTAGCAATCTTCTGCCGCATACACCTGCGGCCATGATGTTCTGCCTCAATCTGGGCATGCAGATGTAGACTGAACTCTTTACAGCTGTGAGAGAAACAAACTCTCCTCCTTCCAGGTGCTCCCCCAGGCTTTGGTCACAGCCACGAAGAACGTGACTAGCACACACACAGCCACATGCAGCGTCCATGCAGTTGACTGTAGGGATCCAGTGTCCAAGGTGGTTTGCCTAATTTCAATAAAGCTCTGTTTAAATGTCCATATGCATTTGGCTTCTGTGTGGAACCAGACAGCTAGATGTGATCAGAACCATCTAGAAACAAAATAGAAGTTCACACACTAGATGAAACTGTATGGCAAGGTTCGCAGTCTCTCTCATCAATACATACAGGCACGACAGCTTGGTGCCTCAAAAAAGTCTCTCAGGTGAACTTTTTAGGGGAGGAAACAGACCTGAACTAGCCAGCTGCAAGGTGACCATGCATGGGAAAGTGGTGCTTTCTACTTTAAATAAATAAGCGAATAAGCATGTGTTTACTCTCTGACTCCTAGCCCTCAGCAGCCAGGGGAGTCCTCGCCACATATACAAGGTAGCCAGTCCTTGCCACATATACAAGGTAACCGCCTAAGGTCTACCTTGACACCACTCTGTGAAGTGCTTTCCCTCCTGTGTCACATCACTGACCCATCCTCCTTATCATTGAGATGCTGCTGTGCGGGGCTGGAGAGATGGCTCAGTGGTTAACAGCACTTACTGCTCTTTCAGAGAACCCAGGTTTGGCTCCCAGGACCCACAGTAGGCAGCTCACAACTGCCTGTAACTACAGCTCCAGGGGAGGGGACCTATCACCCTTTTCCGGCCTCTATAGGCACCTGCATACATGTGGTATAGATACAGACAATGTGGTACACAAATATACACATAAATCATAAATGTAAGTCTTTTAAAGAAAAGAAGCTGTGGGGTTTGTTTGTGAGCACGCCCTAGCCCCACCTCAATTCATGAGCCAAAGCCTAGTCCCCACCTTAAAGGTGAGCAGTCATACAGGGCCTATGGAGGCAGCTAGGCCCAGAGGGCTCAAGGAGCCCTCCAAGCTCTTGGCCACACATGAACAAAATAAGAAGCTTTATTGGTGAGGAGGCTCTTACCAGACACAGATTCTACCAGGACCTGCATTTGAAGCTTTTGGCAACCAAGAGCTGTGAAAATACATTTCTACTCTTTGTAAGCCATTGGTTTTATGGCAGCTTGGGGACAGTGGTCAAAACTGAGGGGCAGAAAGAGACAACATGATTCCCCATGTACCTCAGGCCACGTAGGGATGAGGCTCAAGTTCTAAACCGATACCTTTTCTGAGGTAAAAATCCCACTATGCATTAGCAGAGCTGAGCAAAGTCAACACACTCACTCACACACGCACAAGGAATCCGGTGGGAGAGAGGCCAGGATGGGCCCCAAAGAGCACGTGCAAGAAGAAGGAACCAAGAGGTGAGCTGTGCTGCTGGCTCTGCCTGACGGTGCTCCTGGCTGACAAGGGTTTCCTGATGAGTTGGGACGTGGGGGCTTTCTCACTGACCTGATGTAAGAACAGCCCTCACAAGTAAACAGCATGCACTTCTCATGATGAGCCCAGATATATCAGTTTGGAGTCGTCCCCTTAAAGGGGTCAGTGGAGGTGTCACAACACCCCAGCAGTGTGATTCATCATCCAAAGAAGACAAGCTGAAATGCATACAAATACTAGCAGGCGGGCTCCAGAAGCAGGCGGGCTCCAGAAGCAGGCTCACACCTGTGGCTAGGCTACATCTGAGCAGCACACGCCCTGAAGAGCAGAGACCTCCACAGCAGGCTTCCTGGAGCAAAGAGACCCAAGCCCTCCAGCAGAAGGGGCATAGCACAACTTGGCACCTAGGGAACTGCCCACTGACAAGAGACAACTGCCGCCTGAGTATGGACAATCTTGGCACACTGTTGGGAGATGATGCCTGTTAACGCAGCCGCTGTGGACTTCAGTATGAGGGTAACTTAAGGACCATCACGTGACCCAGCTATACACCGTTCTGGTACATACCCGAAACAGAATCAGTACAGGCAGGGATGCCTGCATACGAATGCTTAACAGTGGTTCTTGGCACAATAGCCAAGTCATAAAGGCTGCAGAGATGCTCATCTATAGCGCTATGGCTAAAGACAATGTGGAAACTCCACACAGCAGTCATATAAGGAGTGAAATCATGTCGTCTTCAGGAAAGCCTGGTGGGCGAGGACATTAGTCACACGCCAGACTCGGAAAGGCACTTTCTGTTGCTGTGAGCGGGCATGTGACCGGAAGAAACTCAAGGAGAAGGCGGTTTATTTTGGCTTGTGGTTCCAGAGAGAGTCCACAATGGTGGGAGAGGCAATGTCTCAGGTGGCAAGAGCAGGAAGCTAAGAGATCACATCTTCAACTTCAAGAGCGGTGCAGAGAGAGGGAAGAGAAGGTGGGGTGAGGCCAGAAAGTCTCAAAGCCCACCCCCAGTGGCGTACTCCCTCCAGCAAGGCTGCAACTCCCAAAGGTTTCAGACTCTCTCCAAACAGCACCACCAACCCACGACCTAGTGTTTAAATGCCTAAGCCTGTGGGCAACATTTCTCCCTCGAACCATTTGGGTGAATATCCCGTTTTCTCTCATAAATGGAATCTAGGTTGTTTCCAGAGGCAGGAAAATGAGAGACGATGTAGGAAGAGGAAAAGAACCAGGACGCTGTGGGGGCGGGGGGAGGACATTTCTGTCTACTTTGCCCCATTGGATGAGGGTTGATCCCCGAGAACCTCTGTCCTTTGGAAGAACTGAGTAAAATGGTTCCGTTCATTCCATGCTACATCACACATCCATTTAAAAAGTGCTTTCCAAAGACACTGAGATAATGAGAAAGTTTTATAAAATTATGAGTTAGAAGAAACAGGTCATTTATGATGTCTAATAGGAAAAATAGAGGAAACAAATTTAAAACAAACAAACAAAATATTTTAGAGCTGAGAGCCATTTCCTCTTGTAAGAATTGTGTTGATAAAGAAGGGGAGTTGTCCTTCTGGCCTAGGGCAGTGAGTGGCACACGCTGGCTACTCAGGCCCTTCAGAAACAGGGTACAGAGAAGGAAGAAGGCAGGGGACAAGGTGCTGGGGAGTCTAGGACCAGTCAGGCAGAGCCAGGTTTGTGTCTGTCATCCTGACCTGCCTTACTCCAGTGAGTCCATGGATGTCTTCAATGGAGGTGAAAGCCAAGAACTTCATGAATGCATAATTTTAATAGAAATGGAAATATTTTAAGACATAGAAAAAATTATGATCAGAAAAGAGAATGGACAAATTTTCATCATCAAACAAGAGTATGGTGTGTACAACATTCCCTTCAAGAAGGGAAATGTCATTTATGCAAGTATGTTTAGAGGTGTGTGACTTAGGCACCCTGGGGACTTGAGTCTGGTCTCAGAGAAACCTGACTCCACCTCATCTCTGGGCAGAGTCTGTCTGTCAGCTTGTTGGGCCTCACCAGACTCTCTTGTTTATTACACCATCCGCTGCATCTCAGGCACCTTTAAGTGACACTGGAGTGGGAGGCTAGGGGGCCGTTGCAGGGGGTGCTGGATGAACCCTTGAGCCATTCACCACCCTGAGCTGAGCACATTCATGTTCCTGACTCCAGAATGAGAGCGTTCAGAGCTCCTACAGGGACTGTGAACACCCCGTGATGTAATTTTCAGTTACCTGGGGGTTTGCTTCTATTGTATTGATAATGACTTCTAATCAAACACAATCACAGACCAAGACAAGACTTGAAGTTTACAAGCCTCTGTCATATCAGCTTGATTCTTCCACTAGAACCATCATTTGCTGAGACCAGAGCTCTGAAATCTCCAAGCACAACCAGAAACATGGCCTCCTCTAATTGACCTTTGCTTTATCCAATTGTGTTGTGTTTGTTCTTAGCCTATATTGTACAGTCTATATTGTACCATTGATTAGAAGAAGCACAACAATCCCTCCGCCACATACCCACCATGGCCTTATGGTGGCCAATTACCTTTGTGCAATGTCCCCAGGTTTGTCAACACTCCTTGACACTCTCTCTCTAGTCTGCTCTCTAGTATTAATATCCTCATGCCACAGTTTGCTTACTCTGCTGTCTGGCACGGAATCTTTCTCTACCAACCCGTAGCCTCCTCACCCTTGCACATTTCAAGCGGGCTTCTGTAGACAACGTTTAGTGTCATCTATTTCTATGGCTGGCAGCCTCTGCTTTAACATTTAATTTATTCCCATCCAGTATAATCACAGACATGGTCGAATTTAAATCTAACATCTTCATGTCTGTTTTTTTAAGATGAGGGTTTCTCTGTGTCATCCAGGTTGACTTCAAACTCTACAGCTGAAGCAACCCCCCCCCCCCCCGCCTCAGTCCACTGTGACAGGTGTACATCATCACACTGTGTGTCTCATTTGTTCTCCTCTAATTCTTTTTATCTCCCATTTTCTGAGTCAACTGAGATTTCAGTGTGCCTTTTACATCTTTCTATTTTCTGTTTGAGCTAAGTACATCTCGGCATTATCACATTTGGTGAGTGATTGAGACACTGGTATGAGACCTTAACTTGCAGCAGCCCACTCAGTCTATATTGTACCATTGATTAGAAGAAGCACAACAATCCCTCCGCCATACTCCCCTGGGCCATACTTGCTGTTCATATGTGAGAATAAGCTTACAAACATTATGTCACATGATCTACATATATAGTAAACCCTATGATGCTTCTACCATTTTTGTATGTTTCAATTTTATGCATTCTGAAGTAATTGCATACATTTATACAATGTATTCAGATCATATCTAATCCATTTTCCTTCTTCTAATTTCTTCCTGGCCCCCAAAGTCATTTTTAATTAAATAGAATTGAAAGAAAATTTATGCATATCTTATACAGAAATGTATGCATAGCTTACATAGAAATTTATAAATATGTGCATAGTTTATTTTAAATTGTGTGTGTGTGTGTGTGTGTGTGTGTGTGCGCGCGTGCGTGCGCGCACGCGCGCGCAGATATATGCAATGCCTGGGGAAACCAGAAGAGGGAGGGGATCAGATCCTCTACAACTGGATTACAGAGGGATATGACTACTCCAACATGGGTGCCAGGAACTCAGGCCCTCTGCAAGAGCAGCAAGCCCCATATCAGAATGGAACTGGAAGGGTTGCTCTAGAGTTAGATCAATGAAAAGATTTAATCTTTGCGTTGTGCCGAACGCAATGTCGAATCAACTGGGTCTGTGGTCACGTGGGATGTGTGGTTAGCCATACACAAGATGAACCACTGAGCATCTCTCTAGGCCCGCAAAGCCTACATGCAAAGTTACAGAACTGAAACATTTCCTCTCTCGTACACTGAGGCTTCTGGAAACAAACTACACTGACTTCTCTGAAAAGACTTATTTCACCTCCCTGATTAATGGACGCCTTGTTTAATTCATTTAACAGTTAACAGATTCCTAATGTTCTTTTCCTATTTTAAACGCACCATGCCATTCTTAGCTGGCTCCCTTATGCCGTAATGAGCTGGGTTTTAAAGTAGCATCACCCTCATTACGAGTAACCTGTTGTGCCCCACCCCTGTTTGCTCGCAGGGTTTCTTTGTAGGGCTTTGCCCCACCCCTGTTTGCTCGCAGGGTTTCTCTTTGTAGGGCTTTGGCTCCGCCACTGCTGCAGCAGCTGTCTCTGCAGAGCCTGCTCTGCTCTGGAGCATTGCGTCTCTGGATCTTTAACCCAACAGTTTCAGGAATTGTTTTCGTATTTGGTTTTTTTCTGTCGTATTTTCGCTTCTTTCCCTCTCCTTCGAGAATATCTGATGGTCCCAGTTGGTTTCCATTTGTCAACATGACAAGCTAGAGTTCTCTGAGGTTCTCTAACCTCAACTGAGAAAAACGCCTCTGTCAGACTGGCCATAGGCAAGTCTGTGGAGCATTTCCTTGATTAATGACGTGGGTGGGTCCAGTCCACCGATAGCAGTGGCACTCCTGAGTCGGTGGTCCTGGGGTGTATAGGAAATTAGGGTGTGCAAGCCAGTAAGCATGGCCTCTGCTTCTAGGTTCCTGCCTTGAGTTCCTGTCCTGACTTCCTTTGGTGACTGACTATGATCAGGTGAGTTGCTTTTCATCATGGCATTTATTACAGTGATGGAGACCATAGCTAAGACACCATCATGTGTATGGCTAATCACACATCCCACGTGACCACAGACCCAGTTGATTCAACATTGCATTCATCAGATTAAATCTTTCCATTGATCTAACTCTAGAGCAACCCTCCCAGTTCCATTCTGCTACAAGTTCCAGCCCACAGTCACTTCACTTCAGGCACTGTATTTTCAGTGTTAAATTTTGCATTTTAAACAATTTTCTCTTCTCTGTTCACATCTCAATTATGTTTATTAGCAACCCCCTTTCCTCCATCTTTGTACACATTTGCAACAGTTACGTCAACATGCTCATCTCCTAATCCCAGCATCTGTATCCTCTCAGGGCAGAGCTGACCATCTCAGGGCAGAGCTGACCATCATCTCAGGGCAGAGCTGATCATCATCTCGGGGCAGAGTTGACCATCATCTCAGGGCAGAGCTGATCATCATCTCAGGGCAGAGCTGGCCATCATCTCAGGGCAGAGCTGATCATCATCTCAGGGCAGAGCTGGCCATCTCAGGGCAGAGCTGGCTGGACTATTATGTAGGCATGACTCACATTCCTGTGTCTTCATATGTCTGGTGGTGTTTTCAGTATTTTGTGAAATCATTTTTTGAAATTGTTGACAAGACAAGGTGGAGTCTCTAGGTTCTTTCCCCTGTACTGAATAACATTGATTGAGTGTTCTAACAGTTACTTTGGCTAGACTTGAACTCCAACATGTTTCTCTTGGAGCGAACAGCAGCTGAACCATCTCAGATCTTTCAGACTCCCAGCACTGCTTTTCGCTAAGAAGCACGGAGCATATCCCACTCATGTGAGTCCAGGAATCACCTAATGGTTTAGGCAAGACTTACAATGATTTTGACCTCCCTTCCAACAGCTCGCTCCTTTTTGTACTTCTCTGACTCCATACTTATGTTTACCTGTATGTGTGTTTTGTTATGTGAGCTTGTGTACCATGTAGGTTCAGTGTCCACAGAAGCTAGAAGACAACATCAGATCCCTGAAACAAGAATTATAGAGCCACTATGTAGGTGCTAGGAATGGAACCCAGGACCTCTATCAAGGGCAGTAAAGTGCTCCTAATCACTGAGCCATCTCTCCAGACCCTAAAGGCATTATCTTAAATGATTATCTGTTAATACTAAGGCTGCAAGCATGAGTATTAAAGGTTCTAACTTCAAAAGGTCATTCAAGGGATTGTGGAGATCATACTGAATACATAACAAGGAGATTAACTGGATCAGAGAGACACTCAGCACAGCACCCTGTCACAAGAAAATACTCAACACTGACTATGATCACTGGTAACACTGATGAGTTTGGCACAGCTGCTATCATTATGTGGTAGTTTGAATGTGCTTGGCCCATGAGAAATGGCACTATGAGGAGGTGTGGCCTTGTTGGAAGAAGTGCATCACTGTGGAGGTAGGCTTTGTGGTCTCCCATGCTCAGGCTCTTCCCAGTGTGGAAGAGAACCTCCTCATGGCTGCCTGCAGAGGAGAGTCCCCTCCTGGCTGCCTTTAGGCTTCTTGGCTTCTTCAGCACCAAGTCTGTAGGCATGATGTCATGCTCCCCACCATAGCGATAATAGACTGAACCTCTGAAACTATAAGGCAGCCCCAACTAAATTCTTTCCTTTATAAGAGGAAATTAGGGCTGTCTGTCCACAGCCCTTGGTCACTAGGCATGTCCTTTAGCACTGACCCCAAGGCCACTGCCTTCAGAGCTGGCTCAAGCAAAGTTCCCCAGTCCATGTCTCCTCTAGAACCCCTTCAGCTGAGGCAAGTCTAAGGTATCCAATGAATTCATGAACTTCATAAAAGCTGAAGACCGGAGATCAGGCCCTAGTAATGTGCTCAGCTATCACATGCATGTTCACACAAACCATACAAGGTAAGATTTTGTGCAAAGCATGGTTGTTTAAGACCTCCTTCCATCCTGCATCTGCTCTGCCTCATTCTACCTTCTCCCAGAAAACACTGAAACCCAGGAAGGAGGGACCAAATGAGCATACAATCAGAACTGAGTCAGGTGAAGAACTTAGTCCACATTATCTCCATGTAGTTAAAGTCATTGCTGGTCATGATGGTACAGAAATGCCTTTCAGAAATGCTGTTATCCATCAGGGGTCGTGGTGGCACTAGGAGTCATGTGACAAGAGGGGAGTGCCCAGCCCTGGAAGTACCTAGCATGGAGAAGAAATGAGTTTGGAAGCATGCCAAACTAGAATCTAGACTGTGTATCTAGATTTCTTGTATCTCCCAGCAACAGAACAAACAAAACGGAAGTGAAGACCTTGGAGCAACACAACATGACACTCTCTGACAGCGAGTGTCCCGATAATGCAGAAAATGCCACTGCAAATACCAAGACTGCGTCCTTTATTTTTATGGGAGTCACATGATGTAGAAATAATTCAAATCCCTGCGCTCGAGGGGCATAACACCACAAACAAGCGGAGCGCATCTGTGTTGGAAGTTGTATGCTTTGTGCATCCAATTATCAAATAGAAAAACAAATTTGCTCAGTCACTAGAGGAAGGCTGAATTATCTTTCTAATCTCTCTGTAGAGAATATTACAAAATTGATGTCACATAAAGAGATGATCAAAGAGCATGCTGCAAAAACACGCAGGGCAAAATTTATTGCAGAGGTGTGTTGGGCAGTTAATTTCTAAAATATATTATGTTTGTAATACGTACATGCCTTTGAAAACTTATAATTCCGTGACTATTTTCACAGCCCAAACAACAAATCATTTACATATCAGTGTATAAAAAATTATTTGGAGCTTCTACAAAGAATGTCCACACATGCCAGAAGCTTCAAGCTACAGTAAACCAGGATCTACACCCGTATGAGTGGTCATGATATTTGAGAGTTCTCTGCCCTCTCTGGAAAAACAAAGGTTTCCTGATACACTGTACACCCACAGAACCCTCACACAGCTCCATCCCCCTGTCCAGATCCATCACTCCACAGCTGCTTATCTAGCCTCTTTGAAGCTCAGCTCTGTAGGCTATAAAACACGGCTGACTTTGATATCCCTTCCCAGTTGGATATGGAGATCTGTGGTGGTCAATACCGTAGCTTGCTTGAGATCTTAGAACATCTTCCCCATCAACCATAAAAAGTAAATATGATCCTGTGTCTTGAACCAAATAAAAATGGGTTCATTTCTAAGCACTATAGGGAGAGTTATTGAGGTTTGGTCTATTGCTATGTGTTGTAACGCTAAATTCTATACCTGAAGGTCTAGGCCTACCAACAACTTCCCCTGTTGACAGCTTTTCTTGTGCAAACTTTGTTCCTTGATTTAAAACTATTGGTTAGATAAAACTGGCTACAGTCAATTACTGGAGGAATTAGAGGTAGATGGGTTTGGGGTGACCTTGTTGGAGGAGGAGAAACCAGAGGGAAGGAGGAAGAAGGAGAAGTTGCCGTGGGTTAGGTGAGTTCATGAAAATGTGGCCCAGATAAAACATAGTGAGTAATAACTCTATCGATAGAGGACAGATTTTACTAGCATGCAGGATAGATATCTGCTCAGCTCTTGTAAGGCTTATTATAAATATAAAGGTTGTGTGTGTCTTTTATTCCAGAAGTGAATGGTCAAAGGTAGGGTAGAAACCCCAGATTGAGATTTAAAATGTCTACAGCAAGAGCTACAGAGAGTCCTGAGTAGAACCAGATGCAAAGAACTCAGTCCTTGTTCTCAGGAACCTGAAGTCGGGGTGGGGAGGCTAAGTAGACATGAGACACCACCTGCTTAAAATGCCAGAATATTTACCTAGCAACCGAGAATGGACCATACAAACCTAACTGCAAGATTTAAATGTGCATGCTCTTCCCAGGTATATCCTCATTCCATTTAGCAAGAACAGGCAATCCTCCCAGGATGGAAGAGTTATGGTAGGTGGGGCTAAGATGGGAGGGACCAGGATGGGAGGGGACGGGGGGAGGGGCTCTGCGTTTTTTCTTTTAGCAGGTTCTGTTCTGTGGTGTCTGTTTGGTTTGCTCCTGCTCAGTCTATTTTACCTGCTGGGCTCTCCCCCACAGTATATTATAGGAGAGGGATACAGCAAGGAAAAAATGAAGCAGGTGATGCTAAAGTGTGCATTTTCCAGAAGAAAACTTTTAGGACACGGGAAACAGTGGCCAGTAAACCTTTAGGGAACGGTGGTAGCATGGTGACTTAGGGAGGACCTCACAATAGCCCCTGCATCAAGAGCAAAGAAGTGCTCAGCTGTTACGAATGAGGAGTGGGAGACGCAGACAGACGTCTCACACAGCCTGGGGAAATGTGCCAGGAAGTTTGACAGCCACCGACTGAAGTTGAAGGCCCAGGTGTCATGGCTTCCGAGAGCTGAGTCAGCAGACATGTTCACTTCCAGGAACTCGGCTGCACAGAACTCCGGCTGCATTTATATAATAAGGAAAGGGAGCCATGGTTACCAAGAGATGAGATGTGGTGCCATGAACCATGGAGACTAAAATGCTGATATACACAAAGGACCAAGCATAGGCTTGGCAATTAGTAAACGCTTGACGGGCAGTGGCTGTCAGAACGACATGCCTGCTGACCAATGTCACAAAGCACAGGACGTGTCCCACAGGCGCACCCAACTGGACTTAATCCAGCACAAGGCATAGTAAAATCACACCATTCCATGTGTCCTCCTGAACTGTTTTAGACATATGAAAACCCCATTACCGAGCTACCTACTCCCCTCTATGCCAGTCATTTGCATGTGAGATATCAGAGGGAATCCCTGTTCTTTCTCTCACCACCAGGCAGTGTTTTCCTGTAGGAAGCAAGGAGAATGCTGAAGGGGAAGTGGGTGTAGCCCTGTCTGCCCAGTCTGAGTGGCTACTCAGTATGAAGGCCCTTCCTGATGCCTCCATCCTCACTCACAACCCTGGCTTGGAAGACCGGCTGAGGCTCTAGCTTCCCACCAGAGAGTGACAGAGCCTGACCCTCTGATATCACCTTCGGCTGTACTCCACCAGGAGAGGCATAAGAATGCCCCACCTCCATAGGCTCTCATATTTGAATGCTTGGTCACTAGGGAGTGAAGCTACTTAACAGGGATTGAAGATGTGGCCTTGTTGGATTAGGTGTGGCCTTGATGGAGTAGGTGTGGCCTGCTTGGAGTAGGTGTGGCCTTGATGGAGTGGGTGTGGCCCTGATGGAGTGGGTGTGGCCCTGATGGAGTAGGTATGATGTTGATGGAGTGGGTGTGACCTTGATGAAGTGGGTGTGGCCTTGATGAAGTGGGTGTGGCCTTGATGGAGTAGGTATGGCCTTGATGAAGTGGGTGTGGCTTTGTTGGAGTAGGTGTGGTCTTGATGGAGTAAGTGCATCACTGGGGAGGGCTTTGAAGTTTCAAATCTTCAAGCTAGGCCCTATGTCTGTCTCTTCCCGGTGCCTGCTGATCTGAATGTAGAACTCTCAGCTACCTCTCCAGCACCATGTCTGCCTGTGTGCCACCCATGCTTCCTGCTATGATGACAGTGGACTAAAATCTGTGAACTGTAAGCCAGCTCCACTTCAACGCTTTCCTTTGCCACGGTTATGATGCCTCCTCACAGCCTTAGACCACTGGCTAAGATGGGCCTTGTGTGACCCATTTCCTGAGTTAGGTTTTCTCTGCTGCAAGCATCTGACATACCAACTGAGCCACCCACAGACCCTGACCAACAGCCAGTCAAATAAGACGTGTGTGCACCCAGTCCACAGAGCACGCAGCAGCTCCCAGAACAAAGGAACATGTGTAAATGTGTTGGCGTGTAAGGAGGACCTAGGCTGTGGTACGAGGCAAGAACACCAGTGATATTATACTCAGAAAAAGACAGCAGGAGCTGCGGCCATACACACAACAAACACCATGGCTGAAGACATTTGCACACAAGTTTAACTCGCTTATTTTCAATGGATGAGATTATAGATTTTTTTAAAATGTCTTTGTGCTTTTCTGAAGAATTTGATTATTCTGAGAAAAGTGAGAATTACTTTTATATTAGAAAAGTAATCAACCAATTCTACCCTGGGGGAAAGCCAACCAAAAGAGCCAGATCTTCAGGAAGACATGAGGGACACCTACTTGGCTGCCATCTGTCCTTCTCCTTTACATCCTCTGATGTTTACCAGGATTTCCCATCATGCTCTTGGCACAAGGGAAGGAAGCAGGAGCCCAGAGGCAGGGGTTGCTGTACATGAAGAGAGCGGAGGACAGAAACCACCAGAACTTCAGCGCATCTGGCCCATGAAGCTCCTTGGCCATACTCTCTTGATGTTTCAATGGGCTTAAAGAGCCTTGCAGTGAACCTAGCCCTCCTCCACCACAGCTATTCATGTCAGGCCTCTTCTGGGAGCAAAGGTAGCAGCACCTCAGACTACTCAGCTTACAGTACTCTAACCAAGTACCTAAGAAGATCAACTTCAAGGAGGAAAAATTAATTTGGGCTCACATCTTATCTTAGGGTTTTACTGCTGTGAACAGACACCACGACCAAGGCAAGTCTTATAAGAATGTTTAATTGGGGCAGGCTTACAGTCCATTACCATCAAGGCAGGAGCATGGCAGCATCCAGGCAGGCATGGTGGAGGGGGAGCTGAGAGTTCTACATCTTCATCTAAAGGCTGCTAGCAGAATCCTGACTTCCAGGCAGCTAGGACTAGGGTATTAAAGCCCATGCCCACAGTGACACACCCACTCCAACAAGACCATATCTCCTTAATAGTGCCACTGTCTGGGCCAAGCACATACAAACCATCACACATCTGTCCACAAATGAAGGGCTGCACTGTGTTTGGGGCTATGTCAGGGCAGAAATATCAGGGCAAAAGGACAGGGGGAAACTGCTCACCTCAGGACAGCCAGGAAGCAGAATCCATGAAGGAGAATGGGACCAGAGACCACACATACCTTCTAAAGGCATATCCTGTTCATAGCCCAAAGACGTATTCCTCCAACCAGCCTACCTCCCAATAACCAACGAAGCTCTAAAGTCATAGATTCAGAAATCCATCACTGATGAACTTTCATGATTCAATCACTTTTCAGTGTCACCACCAGCTGGGGACCAAGCCTCAGCATGGAGACCTTTATACCCAGACTAGAAGGCGTCTCAGAGCTTCTCATTGGCCCACTACTGTTCTTGCCCCCGTGCCTACACATTTTGTCTTGAGCAACCCAAGTGTTTTTCAGACGTACAGATGTAGCCATGGCTAAGGCCTGACTCTCACTCCTTGCTAGTATTTGTTTACTGGAAACCATGTTTTTCCCATCTCAGATCTGAGTGACCTTGAACACACATGGCTTATGTTTACTTAGTGATAGGTTCAGACATTAGACATCACATACAAATATCATGACAGTTAAGTTAGAAAACTAATGCCACATATAAAGTGTCATGCCCAAGAGGGTCCCCAGACACTGGGTCTTCCCACAATCCATCAGTACTACCAACACAAGAGAACACCCAACAGATATGCTATGGACATTTTTTATGAAGTATTATCCACTGTCTCTGTTCCCACATATGTTGCAAAAATCTAGTCACCGAGAAACCATCACATGATGCCCACATCTACATATGACAACCCCTCCAAAACCAAAAACCTAAAATCAGCATAGATTTTGGAGCCAGGTTCTATGTGCAGTTGACTTGTACCATTCATTGGCTGCGTGTCTCAAGCAAGTTACTGGACTAATTCAAGCAAGTTAGCCAGCCCTGTAAGATGAACCGGCATCACCTTCCTGAAAGGATTCTGAAGGAGGAAGAAGGGGAGGAGGAAGAAGAAGGGAGAGGAAGAGGAAGAGGGGGAGGAGGAGAGGAAGCAGCAGAAGCAGAAGCAACACACCTCACCGTAATATTTACTCTCACAGCATAATGGCATCCAGGTGGAAGTACACCACCATTATCTCCATTTAAGAATTCTCCATCATTTGCTGATTTATTAACCATAAGGAGCAATTCCCCCGAGGAAGGAGGGTACAGTTGAAATAATTGTTCTGAAGAAAGCAAGGTAGACTGGTGCGCTAGAATCATTAATCACAAACACAACATGCGTCTGATGCGTTGGTTTCTGCAAAGCTTTCTTTGGTGACAGAGGAGAGTTCGCACACAAATCTAGAGTCACTTCAGCCTACAGCTCTTGGCTGTTTCCCAGGCTGGCCCAGCTCTGCCCAGCAGAGGAACGGGTAACTGAAATGGGTGGAGGAGAGGCTCTTGTCATTAGTCACTGCAAAGCAGCCAGAGCCTAATGGGCTTATTAATGAATTAATAACTTAGGGAATATTTGGTGGCTGTTTTCTACTGAATAATGGCCGTGAAATACAACAAAAGTAACCCAGGAAATGAGAGGCTATGATGCTGAACATGAAAAAGAAACTACCACCCCCAGAGGCGGGCGAGACATGCTTTCAAATCCGTTTGGCTGGTATTACAAAGTAGAAGGGTTACTCTACTCCTCAACACAGGTACCCTCAAGATCTGCCTGTGGAAACCCTCCTCTCCTCAGAGCAAAGGTCCCACAGGCCAGGCTAGAAATCTATGTTGTTTTCATCTTTAAAAGCACATGCTTCAAAGTGGTTACTAATCTCTCAGGCAACCGGACAACAACCAGTGGTGTTGGCTTTAACAAACAGCTAATCTAAGAAGAATGAATTCAAAGTAACTTCTTTGTTCTTTGCTTCCAAGAATTGTGGTTTTACTGCAAGGAGATCTCAACACACTGCTTGGGGGAAGAGGGGTGGGGAGAAAATGAACTAATCATTTTAACCACTACTATGTGTGAGCCGCTACCATCAAGTTGTGGTATGCAGAACAGGTAATTCCAAGTTCACATTTGTTCCCATGGTCTATGGTTAATGGTTAGTTTAATGGTTAGTTTGAAACTGGGTATATGTTAAAAGTATTGGGCGGTGCAGTGGTGGCGCATGCCTTTAATCCCAGCACTTGGGGGGCAGAGACAGGTGGATTTCTGAGTTGGAGGCCAGCCTGGTCTACAGAGTGAGTTCCAGGACAGCCAGGACTATACAGAGAAACCCTGTTTGTCTCGGGAAAAAAAAGTATTGTTGTCTTAGACTCTTTACAGAAGATTCTATTACATAGCTACAAGCCTGAGAAAATGGTAAAGCCATCCCTAGCCCCCTGTTCTTCATCTGAAACTGTGTAGCATAATTCTAAACAACTCCAATGTATTTACTCATTTTTTTCTTTAATCTGATCTTCAAATGAACACACACACACACACACACACACACACACACACTGACTTTTCTCCTTTGGCTTGAGAACTATAACTATTGCCTCAAGTTAGCATACACATATAAAAATATGAAAAATAATCACCAGAAAGCCATTGTTAAAGATTTGAGGTCTGTCTTGGGCAGACTTGGCCTGTACTTGCTTTTAAATCATGAGCACATGCAATACTTCTGCGCCTACTCCTTTGTAGCCGTCTCTTGATAGTGAAGAAGGCATGAACTCTCCTCGTGTTAGTCACTATTCTGCGGTATCCCAGGGGCTGTCTAGTGCCACAGAGCACACCTCTGCCCTCGCTTACTTAGCCTGTCTGCATTAATTAAGCTTTCCCATCTGACAAAAAGTCTCCCTTTCTATCCCCAAATTGCAACAGCCAGGCAGCTAGGTACCGAGGAGCTGCCTGAAAATGTCAATTCTTTAGGGTACTTCTTTATAGAGTGATCCATTCCATTTCAAAGTGTGCCTGAAAACCCTCAGGAGCTGGCTCAGTGTTCAAACGTAGCTCCCTCACATGTTTAACCATGGAGAATCCCCTGGAGTTGTCAAACTATGTGGGGCTCCAGGTGCCACCATGAGAGTCAGTGACTAAGCTTGGGATCTCAGGCAATCTGGCCCTGGAAAGCACAAGAAAGCCACACCTGCCAAACACATCTCAAACCTTCATTACTCTACCAGCAACTAAGTAGGGAGACTTAAGATTTCAAGCTTGCCTGTTTTTCTTAATCTACATTCAGATACAAATTAAAATCTAGACTGTCCCCCACCCCCAAATGATGGTAAGTTGGGACTCCAGGTTCTTTACAAAACAGCAATGTATCCTTAAGAGTGCCGTGAGTGGGGTATGAGGTCAGCTCAGGAGCCCAGTGAACTCCATTTCTTCACTTAGCTTGCTTCAAGCAAGCTACACTCAAGGCAGGCAGCCTCACCACGGCTCATCAGTTGGGTGAGCACAAAGAATCATGGGCTTTTCCTCAACACTGATGTCTCCCACAGTGGTTCCAAGACCTCCAAAATCCAAAGTCACAAACCCCATGCCTTTTGGTCCTAGAGTAATCTGAGCAGCTTTCCCAGGCCTGGCTTCAAATGCAGTAGTACATGGTTCAGTCAAACAAAGGCAGGGCTCCAGCATTTGACAAGGCTGCGCTCGAGTCCCACCCAGCTCTGCCACTGACAAGCTTTCCGGCGTTCATTTTCCTCACCTATACAAAGCAGATAATAGAACCTACCTTGGGGAGGTTTTTTTTAATTAATTAGAAATGTCACAGATAAAACATCCAGCCCACTGTCAGAAACATGCTCTGTTCTCTAAGAAAAGTAGTTAGTATTGCTGGTCGCATGTCTGTTGTTTACGCCAGGCAGGGATCTCTAGTGACTGACTTACAGCCGGGCTCTGTTGAAGGGGACAAACAAGATCCTGCCATGTTTAAGAGTCTATGCCTGGACCACGGTCTTCATTGTCTCTGCTCCCCGGTGCAGCTCACTCTGCACTCCGCACCAGGTTGGTTGCTCCATAAATTAAGCTCCTAGGGCAGCCCCAGCCAGCACTGCACCTTTAATTGGCTCTGGTGAGATCAGCAGCACTTTAAAAGCTTTCTCTGTCCACCACTGAGAGTGACTGGGTCTAACACCCAGCCGAGACTGGCAGTCTTGGGGAACATTTGAAACTATCGCATGTATCCAAATGCCACTGCTTCTGCAATCTTACAGCATCCTTCAGACCAAAGCCTTCTCCTGCCCGCATATCCCACAGAATCCCTGGGGCCCCTTCTCTCTTCTGCATGTGTTGATCTTTGACCTCTGCAGCTCAGACAGGAATGAGGAGCAGACAGCCAGAGCTGGGTGCTATGCTAGCATGAAGCTGTATTATCTCATCTCAGCTAAAAATCCACCTCCTTCCCCTCAAAAGCCATCAGCCAGCTAAGAGCCAGCCTGCACAGAACCAAAGCCAAGCCTCTGTACTCTGCAATTCATATTCCCCTGGACTGTAGCTCCTGCCTCCTCTTATCTCTCGTCCCAGGAGGCTTCGAGCTCCGGGGACCTAACCATCTCTGCAGCAGGGCTGTGAGGTGCATAGAGGATGCATTTACTAAGTAAACAGGCTACCAGAGCCTGAAGGCTTTCCTCCCGATGCCTCACCCGAGGAAGCAGCAGCTGGAGAGGCTGGGCACTTCAGCTTCTCTCCACTCTGCTGTATTGGGGATAGAAGGGACCTGCATGACAAAGCAAAGAACAGCCTGGCTTCAGCTCACCGGTGTCCTGGTGGCTGGAGACTCTCCATTTGTGATGTCATACATGTTTTCCCTAGATGGTGAGCTCCCCTAGATTAGGCACAGGGTCCGTCTGTCCACACAAACACTCCATGCAGGCTGCCATGGAGACTTACTGAAACTATCCAGGCCACTTAGCGGCCACTGTTGGCGTGGTCTCAGACTTCTTCCAGGGACAGCTACTGAAGTGCAGGCGGTTGCCAGCTGGCTGGCGTGTGTACAAAGAGGCTGAGAGTCAGCATTTCTGATGGTCCCGGGGCCTCAGACTTCTGAGAAAGAGCAGGTCTGCCGGCTGCGGCCAGTCTCTGTTCTCAGGAAGGAACCTCCACCCTTCATTCCTGGGTAACTACCGTTACCATCTCTTTCACCTACAGACAGCTGTCATAAAAGGCTAGATGACATCTGAGTGAGGAAATCCAGAGCAGAGCTCCATCTCAAAGAGCCAAGGCTGAAGAACTTTCCAGATTAAACCCTTTATTCTGCACCCCAGGCTAACGGCCAGACTCGCAGCTTTACACAGTTCCTCACTAACAACCAGGTCCCTACAGCCGAGGCCCACCCAGAAGCCTCTACTTCAAATCCCTGGCATTTTAAGACCTTATTCTAAACTAGACTTTTCCCCCTGCAGGTTTCATCTCTAACTCCTCTGCTTTCTGAATATTTCATTTATGCCCAGGATAGAGTCTTAAATTGCAGGAAACCAGAATTCTGCAGCTCAATTAGTCTAATTTACAACCTGTCGTTTTTCTCACTTAACAATTAAAATAACACCATTTCTGAGTTCAGTGGAGAGAACTCAGGCCCCAGTGGGGAGCAAATCTACCTGCTCTGTAGATCTAGGGTCATGTCTTCTAACAGGGGAGGAGGGCTACACAGTGTTCTGAGACTCAGACTTTTTCCCAAGCTGATAAGAGCCTTACATGACAATGTGGACAGAAAGTGAAACACCATCCTTTCTCGGACCTTGGGTACCACAACTCCTTCAGTTCACTGTTGGCAGAACTGGTTGCAAGCACTGGGAAAAGAACCATCTCATTGTTGTACAAGCATACATGACCAAAGTGAAAGGACCTTCCCAAAGCAATTTTGTTTTGTCAAAGGAGTGTACCAGTACCCAATCAGGCTGGGAAGTACACTCAAGCGAAGATGGCCTCTGTCTTTTATCCCTGATGCAAGCGATAACTGTTTATCATCCCATGTGTGGGGAGTTCAACTTCACAATCTGCCACACTTGGTTAGCCGGCACAAAAGGAAAGGGGGAGGGGGCCTCAGGAAGTATGAATCTTTGTAGGGCTAACTACCTTGAGAGAGAGAGAGAGAGAGAGAGAGAGAGAGAGAGAGAGAGAGAGGAAGAGGAAGAGGAGGAGGAGGAAGAGGAGGAGGAAGAGGAGGAGGAGGAAGAGGAGGAGGAAGGGGAGGAGAGAGGAAAAAGGAAGAAAGATATCTCATAGAGGTCTCCTAGGAGGTGAGCCTCCGCGCACCAGCCACAG
>JADRCC010166645.1:0-36577 GCA_019843855.1 Hylomyscus alleni | reverse complement strand
TTTTTTTTTTTTTTGCAGTTTGATAAGAGTAGATCTTATATAAAATGAACAATGAAAGTGATCTCTCCCTTTTCCCATTTTACAACTTTTCAAAAGATTTCTGGATAATTATCTACATACATTTAAATTAGAATACCCTTAATTTTCTTTCACTTTCAGGTTCACTCCAATCTATTAAGAAAATATTTTATCTGCAACAAAAATGAAACAAACTGATTTTGAAAGTGTCAAATTATTAGTATTATATAACAATCATTTTAAAGCCCAAAGTATCTAGGCTTATTTAAATTTATTCAAAATGTAAAATAAGATATTCTATTTCAACACTAAAAAAAATTTAACCTGACAATGCATTCTAAACCAGAAAAGCAGTTCAAATCTATGAGATGGCACACACTGTTAGAACCAGGAATAAGGAAAACTAAGGACTACTCACATACAAAATAAAAACCAAAGATCCATAAGATGTTTATGATCTCTTACTATTTTAGGACGCCTATTTCCAAAACTGCCCTGAAAGATGTCAGGTAGGCTACAATATCAAAGCACATATAAGACATTACATTTGAATGTATTATTATTATTCACATTATGTGAGGGTGACAGAGCACATATGGAGACTACAGGACAGGTCGGTGTAGTCAATTCTCCCTTTCCACCTTTCATGTGGGTTCAGCTCAGGTCATCAGGCTTGCATGGAAAATGCTTTTACCTGCTGAGCCATCTTGTTTTTGAAACAGAACATTGCAGCCAACAGAACTACTGTATTCTGAAGGCACAGAATACAAAAGGGCAAAAGGGAACCACTACTGCATGAAGGAATGTGGAAGATCAAAAGAGGCAGCTGGTGGCTCTTAAGGACAACATGTAGCATGCAGTATCACTTTACAGAATACAAAGGAATCTCCACTGAATACAATACAACCTCAGTGCAAAGTCCCACAGTGAGATAACAGGTGATACCTAGCCACATTATCTGAGGGCAGACGGTGAAGGAAAGGGCGACAGGGCTCTGCCCTTCCAAACACCAGCTGCTCATTTTTATTAAGAATTTCAATAGTCTTTTCTCTCTCAAGGCAGTGATTAAGTTAAATGAATTTAACTGTAAGTTTAAAAAGCAAGCAATACCAAAGTGTAACATACCAAATTTTGACATTTGATGAAGAAACTGTTTAAAATTGTCTCCATCCTTGACAGATGAAGATAATCCAACATCATCACTGTGCTGATCAACACTTGCTTGTTGTGTAGATTCTACATGCTTTTCATGTCTAAGATAGCCTCAAACAGCTTCTTCATAGAATTCCCTATCTTTCCCTCCACTGAAGGGGAATCTGTGGATCATCTCATGATTATCTCCCAGTGGTTACTCTGCAGTCACGGCATCCACAAGAAAGCGCATTCCGCCGGGCGGTGGTGGTGCACGCCTTTAATCCCAGCACTTGGGAGGCAGAGGCAGACGGATTTCTGAGTTCGAGGCCAGCCTGGTCTACAGAGTTAAGTTCCAGGACAGCCAGCCAGGGCTACACAGAGAAACCCTGTCTCGGGGGGGAAAAAAAAAAAAAAAAAGAAAGCGCATTCCACCAAGTGCACTCACACCACGGACTGGTGCTGCACAAGTCAGCAAACTGCACTCTCTTTTCTCCACAGTTGCAAATAGAAGATGTCAAATTAACCCATTCATTTGAATTAGTATTTTCCATAGAAATATTCAAACAACAGGAAGAACATTTGTGTAATGTTACATCACTAAAGATGTATACTTTGACCTAGTTCTAATCCTCAAAATATTTTACCAGCTGTGCCACAAGTACAGTAAAACTACACAAAGGGAAAATATTCCAGGGGTCAGTGAGATGGCTCTGGCTGGTCAAAGAGCCTGCCAGAAAGATTGACAACATGACTCTAATCCCTAGAGCCTATTTTTAAATGCAGTCCCTTGCATCTCTAACATCACTGTTCCTACAGTGAGATGGTAGAGAGGAAAATAACCCAGGGCTTGTAGGCCAGCTGGCATGGAGACCGTGCCTCAATACTGTGAAAGGAAAGCACCACCTCCTGGAAGTCATGTGTGTGATCAGAGTCTGCATGCACACACACAGTAACCCAAACTGTACTCCAAGTTGTACACTTTATAGATGCACGCAACCTGCGCTGCCCATCACATGTAGCTGCACAGCTCTCACCAGTAGATGTAGTAGTACTCATGCATGCTGTACAGCTCCAGCTCAAAGCCACTGAGCAGATACTGGATCATAATTCGAAGGTTATGGTAAAGGACCCAGGTTCCTAAACAGGCCAGATGCTGTCTCTGAGGCTCCTGTTTCAACAACATAGTGTGAAGCGCTGCATCAACCTTCTCTGCCTGTCAAAATAATTTGTTACATTATGGTCAATTATTTAGATAGTGAGAGAATTTGAAAACATGAGCAGAAGATGTAAATCTCACACTCCAAAAGAGAGATTTTCAAATGCATTTCTGGTGAGGCTTGCAAAGTTCTTACCTCTACAATACTTATATTTTCCCAAATTACTCAACATAAGCATGTATTTTAATGCAAGTTAATTTATCCTGACAAGGAGGTGCTCCATGCTTGTAAACATTTAGCACCATCAGTCTATTCCAGAGACTAAAGCAAGAGGATGATGTGAGTCCAATGGCTAAAAATAAGCCTCAGGAAACAGGTCCTGTCTTCAAATAGACAAGCCTCAACTTGTGACCTCAGGTCTGTGGTGTTAATAATGGGAACCACTGCTGGCCATGAGTCACCTTTAAACTGTTTCATGTCAGGTAACTTGCCATGAAACCATAGTTCTCTACACAAGCTACAATTTATCTTGATGACCAAAGACATGATTTAAGATGCTTATAAAGTGTATTCTCCCATTTCTTCAAAAATATTCTTCCTTTGGAGTATAAAACTGCTAAATTTTATGTGAAAAATATGTATATCAGAGTAAAAAATTAATCCTTAAATCATTGTTTTGAAGAATTGCTTTTCAAAAGTTAAAGTATAAAAAATGTATCCTATGTGACCCCGGATGGTCTCTACTCATGATCCTTCTGTGTCGCACTGCCGAGCTCTGTGACCATAGATATGGACTCTCACAGAGGCTGCTATTCTTGTAACCTGTGTCTTGATGAATTTTACAAAAAGACATCTGGCTCTTACCTCATCTTGCAAGGTAGCAAACTCCTCAAGAATGTGACCAAGTTTGTCTCTCTGCCGAGCCCTGTTATGGCCATGGATCTGAACAAGACTACAAAATGGCTGCAACACACAGACAACTTAGTAACTGTCAACGTAAACTTTCTTTATCCTAAAGAAACAATATGCCAAATTCTTAAATCTTCTTTAAATGCATGTAGAGACATGCACAATTACACTGTTGACACTTCTTACACAGGTGACCATTTTTAAACATTTCAACATCAGAATTTATAAATAGGTGGGAAAAGGTAGCTTTTTGTGAAATATGACTTCCTATGGCAAAAGTATACTCCTTCAATAATTGTCCTGAATTTTCTTTTCTACTTATTTTAAACTAAAGTCAGGATTACAATGCTAATGTTTCTGTGGTAGTTGAGTCACGGGGCTCCTACCTCTGGCTCTCCTATTCCTAAGGACCTAAAACACAGCTTCCTGTAAAACCTGAAACACTATACTAATCCGACAATAGGCACATATGGTGAGCAGCCTGCATTTAGGAAATGTGACTAACTTCTCTGAAGCATAACAATGCTTGTATTGGTGAGTTCTGACAGGCTGTCTTTGGACTAGCAACTGTTTTAGAAGAGTTAAGAGGGACAGGGTGGGCATTTCTCATCTGAAAACTCTATTAGACAGATAAATAAATAGAGGATAAATAAATCAAGACAGAGCCTGCTGCAGCTCAAGGTGGACTTGAACTCACTGTGTGGCTGAGGGTGACTGATCCTGAAGTTGTGATCCCCTGCCCATTTCCTGAGTGTTAGGACAAAAGGCATGCATCACCAAGTCCAGTTTTCAAAAAAATTTCTGAACACTAAAACCCCCATACTTGAGAATATGCTAGATTTCAAGTTTTTGAAATAGAGATACTCAACCCACAAATTCTACACAAATATTCTAAAATCTGAAATTTTTAGTCCAGGTATTTCACATTTCACGTAAGTGATGCTCAGCCAGTATTAGCATTGCACTCTTTGAAAGAGGTAATTTTCAGAAAGTAAAGCAATATACCTGAGATAATAAAATATTACAGAAATAAAATCCAGTCTTTTTAGTCTTCCATCATATAATACTGCCTTCACCCTCACACGTGCATGCACACATGCATGCATGCAATAGAATTAGCCCCTAACGAACTTCCTAATTGATTATCCTGAGAGAAATGTTTATATAATGAAGTGAGAGAAATATTTATATAATTAAATAAGGACTGGTAACTTAATCTACAAGTCTGTATATTTTTCCAAACTGAAAAAAGAAAAGTTTGCAACTTTATTTAAACTAACAGTCTTAATTTACACAGAACCCTTTTCATTACAGCAGTACCAAGATAAGCATATAGGAATGTTACAAAAACATTTTTTTAGGTCAAAAGTGAAGCTTGTATGTCCATTTACAAAGCATACTTGGGAACAAGGGCTTTCCCAGCCAGGAGTCACAATGTCTCATTTCTGTCCCCACAGATAGTGGTGGGTATCTGAACCTGCAAAGAGTACAGGCCATAAAGTCACTCACTCAAGCAGTAAGGGGGGACAGAAATTTTAACATAGTCACTAGATATAAATAAGAGATGGGGGGAGTATAAGTGAATATGAATGAACTATGCAGCATAATTTGCCAAGTACCCATCACGACAACCCAAGTTGAGTTCTTACCCGAACACAGTGAGTAACAAAGGAGTCGATACAGTCCTTAGCCTGGTGATTATTATATAGGCAACACCTGTAAGATAATATTCATATCACTAACATCAAACTATGTAGCTTAGGCAAAAGAAGCAGTGATTACTACAGATGCTACTGACAGAGTAAATGCAGCCAAATCCATGACTAGGTTGAAGAACACTAGCATGATGTTAATCGTTTCATATTCTTGTGCTTTGCACACATGTATGCACACAGGTGTAGTAAGACTAGGACGCCCAAGGCCCATGTCTCCCTGGCCTTCCATCACTTATTCTACAATACTATCCTCTCAGAATCTAGAGTCTCCTAAATCAAGATGCAGCCTCATTTGCAAACAGAAATTGTACATACACCACCACCCCATGCCCCTGGACTTGTCTCTCTCCCAGTGAAGTGCTGTCCCTCCTCCTCACCTGACTGCCCCTCCCTCTCAGTCTTTAAGGACCTGCTACCTGGTCCTGGAGCAGGAACAGAGGCTGAAAGATACTAGGACTTTAAAGACAGACCACGCAGAGATCGCTTAGATGTGGGATCTAAGGCAACCAAGGAATAGCAGAAGAGACTTTCTCCTGGTGCCTTGATGGAACTTTGACAGAGATGAGCAATCTCACAAGCCACAGAGAGAAGCAGAACTCTGAACCACAACAGAGAAGGACAGATGGCCAAGAGAGAGTCAAGTAGAACACAAGTACAAGGCAGGGGCTAGAAAGAAAAAAAGAAGGAAGAGAGGGAGGGAGAAGCTAGAAGACTCTATCTTTAATTGACAAATAATAAAATTAGAATGAAAACCCTCTCTGGCTCTTTAAATGATCTTCAGGCTGAAATCTAAATTGCTGAAAGAAAGATGCTTACAAACAACCTTAAGGAAAGACAGAAAGCACTCCCTGACAACAGCAGAACCTGATGTGACTTGGATGTCACAAAGAAGATCTGTAGGTGATTCAAAGACCTAGGGCATCAGCTATGCGTGCTGCTGGTTTGTGTAAACTTGACACGGCTGGAGTCATTTTCAAAGATGAAACTGCTTGGGGAAAGCCCCCTACCAGGTCGGCCTGTAGGCCTTCTCCAGCTCACTGAGGGTGGGGCCACCCTGGGCTGATCCTGTGTGCTGTAAGAAAGCAGGCTCAGCAAGCCAGGGGAGCAAGGCAGTGAGCAGCACCCTCCAAGTCCTCTGCATGAGCTCCTGCCTTCTTCTGCCCTGGTTTCCCTTAAGCGATGGAATGTGATCTGAGAGATGCAGGCTGAAATAAACCCTTCAGTCCCTAAGTTATTCTGGTCATAATGTTTATCAAAGCAACAGAAACCCTAATGAAGATAATGTAAAAGGAGAAAAGTGAAACAATAGATAAACAAGCAATAATATGGAAAATGATACAATTCGTAGACAAGACTGGCTAAAAACCATGTGACTATTCTGGTAAAACTCCTGAAATCTTGAACAGAAACCCTAGTGAGCCAGAGGAAATTTTTGAATCACTTACAACGAAGAGAGAGAGAGAGGTTGAGAGAGAAAGAAAATTAAAACGGCATGTGCTAGGATAGAACCCAGGGCCCTGTGTGTGTGAGACACCAGGTCTACCTGTAACCCCAGAATTTGAAAGGCAAAGGTAGGGGGAGCTCTGTAAATTCAAGGATGACCTGGTCTACATACTGAAATGCCATTACAAACACACACAACAAACCAAAAACATTACTATTGAGCTCCTCCTGCAACCTGGTATCAGTTTTCCCTTGGGACAATGCAGGTTCCCAGCAGCAGAACCTATAGCTATAGGTCGCCACACTATGAACTTAGCCCTACAGCTGATTCTCATGATGCACGGTGACTATTTGATAAACTTATCCCTTTCAGGTGACTCAGAGGGTAAACCTAAGTTCGTTCCTCAGAAGCCACAGAGTAGAGGGGGAAACAAATCCTGCAAATTGTTCTTGGACCTCCTCTTGCATGCTGTGGCATAGGGCTCATCCTCTGAACTCCAAGGAACTTTTTAACACCCTGGGCAATAAATGAAAAGCAATGTTTCCAGAGGACACAGGGTCAGTTTCCTGAAGGTCTCTACCTACAATATCTGGTGTCTACTAGTAGGGTATAAGCTTTTCCTGCTATCCAATGTTCTATGACAACCACAGGGAGTCACGACCCAATGTGAGAAGCTAGGGACATGGACTAAAGCAGCAGCCACTGTTCTGTGTTTTCCTACTCTGCACAAATCTGCAAAGACAACAAGAGTGGTGTAAATACTGATCTGCAGGTTCCAAGCAAATCTGACTGAACAGGCACATACACAAATATAAAGTTATAAAACTCTAAATTATCTACGTGGCAAATAAAAGAGCAGCAATGCAGAGTTTAGGTGATAAAGATAGGCTTATCACGAAGGGAAGGCAAAACCGAAGGAAAAGAGGTATGCACTTTACAGACAGGCATGCTAGCACCTGAATGGAGGACTCTGAACATGCCAGACATGCTACTGAGTAACATCTTCTGGAAGGTCTGTTATGAGTGCCAGACTACCACAAAATCTCATATATCAAGGGTAGACTATGGGAAAATCAGCACCATTTATACTGTTTATTATTTATTTATTTAATTTTTCAAGAGAGGGTTTCTCTGTGTAGCCCTGGCTATCCTACTCACTCTGTAGACCAGGTTGGCCTTTAATTCAGGGATCCCTTGCTTCTGTCTTTGAGTGCTGGGATTAAAGGCATGCACCACCAACACCTGGATATTTACAGTGTTAAGTAGCATCAAATCACTTCACCTTGGAAAGCAATTTGACAAAACAAGGTTGAAGATGCACATAGCTTTATGACCCAGAATTATGTGTCTGTAGCTCACACACACAGAGATATATTGAAAGATATATAGACAGCACCAATTTTAGTAGCAAAAAATTAAAGAAATCCAATTGTAGAATAGCAAAATAACCACAGAATGTTGAAAGTGTGAACTTTCAAAACTTTTAAGTTATGCATCTATCTGTTATGCTTGCCTGCACATGACTGTAATCCCAGCACTGGAGAGGTAGAGGCAGAAGGACTGAGAATTCAAGCCCAGCCTAGGCTACACGAAACTGTTTGAAAACTACAAAACACAGAAAAGAAAGTTTTACATAGGCATCCCTTGAACAAATATTAAAATTCAAATAAGAGAAATAAATGAAAGTAGTAACTGCATATATAGCTTTAAAAGAATGGCCTAAGCTGCAGACTGAGGAAAGGATGCAGGA
The DNA here is from genome assembly GCA_019843855.1 of Hylomyscus alleni. Classification (NCBI taxonomy): domain Eukaryota; kingdom Metazoa; phylum Chordata; class Mammalia; order Rodentia; family Muridae; genus Hylomyscus; species Hylomyscus alleni. Next base: position 28,450 of record JADRCC010166645.1, on the reverse strand, counting down.
GGAGGAGGAGTAGAGAGGCAACAGCAGAGGTTCTCAGAGCAGCTTCAACTCCCCCCCCTCGGGAGACGGGGCTTCATACACTGGGGTGGGGGTGAACCGGCTGGTGGTAACCAACCACCTCTGGTCTTAGCAATCTGGAAGCAGAGGCAGAGGCAGGGGGATCTCTGAGTCTGAATGCAGACTGATTTTCATGGTGAGTTCCAGGACAGCCAAAGCTATATAGTGAGGCCCTGTCTCAAAAAGCAAACCAAAATCCTAAGACTTTATTTGCCCTTTGCCTATTCATTCTCTCTGACACACACACACACACACACAGTCTCATACAGTCAGTGTCTGTCTCTCTCTCATACACACACAAGCACGTGCACAGCAGCAGACAACACAGCCATTTTCTACTATATTTTTCTTAATATTCTAACTCAGAAATATGTATTTTCCATGCTATTCATGTTAATATGATAGATTTAGTATTAATTTTAAATGAAATAAAAATACTTTTAAAGGAGAACAAAATACCCACGCAAGGAGTTGCAGAGACTAACTATGGAGCAGAGACTGAAGGAAGGGCACTCCAGTCTGATATAGCTGTCTCCTGAGAGGCTCTGACAGTACCTGACTAATACAAAAGTAGAGGCTCACAGCCATCCATTGAACTGAGTACAGGGTCCCCAATGAAGGAGTTAGAGAAAGAACCAATGGAGTTGAAGGGTTTGCAGCCTCTTGGGATGAACAACAATATGGACTGACCAATGCCCTCAGAGCTCCCAGGGACTCGACCACCAACCAAGGACTATACATGATAGGACTGATTGTTCTGGCAGCATGTGTATAGTAGAGGATTGCAAAGTCAGTCACCAATGAGAGGAGAGGCCCTTGGCCCTGTGAAGGTTCTGTGTCCCAATGTAGGGGAATGATAGGCTGATAAGTGGGAGAGGGTGGGGTGGCAGACATGGGGAGGGGGGAGGCAACAGGGGTTTGTTCTAGTTGTTTTTGTTTTTTCATTAAAAATAAATAAAAAATAAATAAAAAAAGAATCTGAGAACAAAAAAATAAAAAAATTAAAAAAATACTTTTAAAGTACAGTTTTAATTTCAAAGGGTACCAATCAATAGGTTTGATCAATGTGAACGCAAGCTATTAGCTTCTTTTATTACTTTTAGAACAAATAGCAAAAGAACTGCTGCTTCCATTTAAAAAAAAAATAAAAATCTGGAAAAATCAAAACAAAACAAAAAAATACTGGCTCAGCATTTAAGAACACTGACTGCTCTTCCAGAGGTCCTGAGTTCAATTCCTAGCACCCACATGGTGGCTCACAACCATCTGTAATGGGAGTCGATGCCCTCTTCTGGTGTGTCTGACAGTGTACTCACACACATGAAAACAAACAAACAAAACCTGTTTCAGGAATATTTAAAAAATGAATCTACCCCACAAACTCCATTTCCAGCCAGGTGACATTCTTGAGCTGGTGCAGTCCGGACATCACCATGTTCCGGCAGGCTCTTGTGATTTTCTCCCAGCTATTTACAACATCTCACTCACACGCAATTCTTTACACACCCCTACAATCATTCATTTAGATAGCGCCTAGGACCTGATAAGTAAAGCATGACTCTTTAGGCCTTAATATTTATATAACAATCAGATTTATATAACAATAAAATCACAATTTACAAGAAGCTAATACAATAAATTCAGAACCAAATAATAAAGACAATATTCTCATCCACTTAATCTACTTTGTAAAAACCTTTGCTTGGTTGTATAAGCACCTGAGATGTTCTCTTCTCTCCTCCTGACCTTTCTCTTCCTCCAACTCTATAGCTCCACCTCTCTATGCCTGTCCAATCACAGGCCTGTCACTGTCCAAATGTGATTGGACAGAGAAAGTGCTGCAGCAAAACCCCCTGCTGCCTCCAATGTATTTATGCAATGTGATTCACAAGGCCCAAGCCTAAGACCCTTTCAGCAGTTGGTCCATAAGGAAACTGCCTGTGCAGGGTCATCTCAACCACTTAAGCACCTGCCAGATATCATTACCTCGAAAATGAAGGAGACAGCAGAGGGCTAACTTCCTGTGTCTTTCTTCACAGGAGACAGCCTGAAGACTAATTACTTCTCAAAGGTCCCATTCTCCTAAGTAGCATCACATACAGGGTTATAGTGCCAACTCTGATTCTTGAAAAGACACAAGATACAAACATTTTGTCCTAAACAGCAGCATACTCATGTCGAGAAAGGAGAGTATATTAGAACTTCCAAATTAGAAAAGAAAACGGGAAAGAAGCACTATCAACCCAGGAAAAAATAAGAGAATAAAGAAAATGAACAGTAAGTAAAGAGGAATTAGTAAAATACCATGCTTACATGAAAAAGTAACAAATAAACACACAGCTGAGCAAAGCATAAAAGCACATTTCTATAAAGATATAAAAAAGATAGGTTTGTTGAAGAGCCAGCCTGCCTCCATCTTAGGCTTAAAAGCCATCTTACAGTAGAGATAACCTATGTTCATTCCTGTTAATGATTACATCTCTGTTCTTCAAGGTCCCGCTCCACCCACTACCTTAACTACAAGAAGTTCTCAGTTCAGAAATGGCAATCATGTCCTTGTTTCAGCTGGTCAAACTCATTACGCTTATGTTCTGCTCCTGTAACTGCACCTATTTTGGTCACCAAACCCTGGATTTCGAAACCCTCTACTCGAGACATGTGAAACCATGACACCACTAGCTTAGACAAAATATGGAGAGCGCCAGGTTCAATGAGAGACTTTTTCATAGGGATAGAGTAGAGAGCAACAAAGGAAGGATGTGTGCTACTCTATCTCTATACACAAACACACACACACACACACACACACACACACACACGCTCATATACCTGCAGATATATATGTACCAATTTCAGGTGGGCACCTGTGTACACAGACATACAAACACAGAGAGACAACATTCCACAAAACTTTTACTTTAGTAGCTCTAACTCTATACCTTGAAACACAGTCCTATTATGAAATATGTGGCAGTCATTTAAAAAGTCGAAAGATCATAAATTTGTTGTTACAAAGAGAAACAACAACAAAAAGTTGTTAGCTGGAGAGATGGCTTAGCAGTTAAGAGCACTTAACTGCTTTTCCAGAGGTCATGAGTTCACATGGTGGTTTACAACCATCTGTAATGGGATCTGATGTCCTGTTCTGATGCGAATAAAGACAGAATACAAATACACAAATATATATACACACATATGTATATGTAAGTGATAATATATATTATACATTGTATAATTATTCAGTATACACATATAATTATATATTTATATATAAATATGTGTATGTATACATACACACACATAAATTGTTTTGTCTTTTGAGACAGACAGTATGATAGCTCAGGTTAACCTCAAACTTGCTAAGTGTCACAAGTTGGCTCTAAAATTACTATTCTTCTACCTTAGCCTTCTCCATGCTGGGATCAAGGGCATACGTAGTATCTAACAAAAATTTAAAATGAGGCTTTTATCTTTCTTTTTTTTTTAATCTTTCTTTTAATTTAAAGAGTTTAAAAAAGCACCCATAAAGGGATACTTTAAAGGATCAGGATAAAAGCAGCCAGATGAATGCAATTTCAGCACACATGCTTACCTCTGCACACTGCCATGACAAATATAATTTTAATTGATACCAGATATTTTTCTGGTATCTTTTACGTTCTTCTGTATTCCTCTTACTTAAATGCATTTTTTTTTAAAAAAAGGTAAATTAGGGCTGAGAGGGCTCAATGGGTGAAGATGATTTCTGTGCAAAACTGGCACAGAAGACAGCCTGGAGGGACAATCAATGACTACGCGTGCTCCTTCGCAGAGGACTTGGCTTCCGTTCTTGGCACCCATATCACATAGCTCTGACTGTGCAACCCCCAGATCTGCTTGCTCTGGTCTCCAAGAGCAATGGCATGCATGTGGTGCATATAAACCCACAAGGCCAAAAGGCACACATACATAAAGAAAAACAACAAACCACTTTTTATAAAGGCTGAAGACAACAACTGACTCCACAGAGTCTCTCTCTCTCTCTCTGTACCCTATTCAATCACTATGTTACCAACTTTGAATTGTCTCTCCCATGTCCTTCATGTGCAGAGTTCGCCCATCTGTGTACACAAATCACCTGCTCTTTCTCATCCCAGTTTTCCTCCTTTTAAACAAGGCACTCAATATTCCAAGTTTCCCTCTTAAAAACCTGAGTAGCTCCCTCTCAGCATAAACCTTATCTGAGCATTCAAGATGCACGAGTGTTACCCTACACCATCTACCCTGCCCTTCACTTCTTCAATAAACATTTACTGGGTGTTTACTACATGCCAGCCTCAGCCATAGCACCTAACATTGTGTTTATGAAACTTGTGTTCTAATTGGAGAGAGCAGCATAATATAACAAAGCAGGGGCTGGAGAGACGGCTCAATGGTTAAGAGCACTGACTGCTCTTCTGAAGGTCCTGAGTTCAATTCCCAGCAACCACTTGGTGGCTCACAACCATCTGTAATGAGATCTGATGCCCTCTTCTGGTGTGACTGAAGACAGCTACAGTGTACTCATTTATAATAATAAATAAATCTTAAAACAAACAAACAAAACCCCAAAGCTTTAACTGGAGGCACTCCCAAGGGAGACCCTGCATAGACTAGGTAGTGGCTCCAGAGCACAGTATCCCCCATCCTCACCCCATGTAAAGACCAGCAGGGGAGAGAACCCGCACACTTCCGAAACAGCAGGAAAGCCAGTCTGACTGAGGCAAACAGGACAGCAAGAGCAGTAAGATGAGGCTATGGGTGCAGGACAGGCAAGGGTCAGACCAGAGCACACCAGGCCGTCTAGGCGGAGTCACAAAGACCACTGCTTGTACAGCAAACATAAGGGGTGACAGCTGTTATCTACAGTCTCCTGGGACAAACTCTCAGGTTCCTTTATCCCTAGGAGGAAATCCTGAGGTTGTCACCTACTGTCTGCAGAGCTTCCTACAGAACTGAACAAACATGCAGTGGAGTACACACACGGCCCTGAGCTTCTTCCTTTTCATGTCCTGCTGGCCTACAACACTGCTAGCTTTTCCTGGCAAAGTCTCTAAATACATTTACTTAAATACTGATCTCAAGATCTATTTCCAAGAAACTCAGAAATTGAAAACTACCACACTTTTATGTGTCGCGTGTTAAATTTATTCAACAAATCATAGTGAGAAAGTGAAAGCACTAGTTAATATTTCATGTATGAAAATACTTTTCATATTCTCATGCTTTTACAATGCTGCGTTCTTTGTATGAAATGAAGACTCAGTGCTTTCCTCTGTTGGAAATAAAAGCCTTAGTCATCTCTCAGAAACCAGCTCAGATGATAGCTGCATGCCCTCACCCAGCCTCTATAACAAGGAGAGAGATCTGAAGAAAACTGACATCTATATGGAGACTGGTCCTAAGAGGTCTTCATCTATAAGAGCTGCAGAGTACTGGACATTTACAAGACACAAACCTAACACGTCTGGGAACACTTACTTGGGGGAGAGCACCGGAGGACTGACGAAGGACCTAAGGGCATCTTTCACCATGTCTTGCATGAGATGAGTTCCAAAGACCTTTTTGTTATCCACGAGGAAAGTGGTCTTAAAACAAGAATTAAACATATTAGTGCACTACTACTACTGCAATATGCAGCTATCACCACTGACAGACACAGCACCTGTAAATACTATAGAATGTAAAGGACTTAAAATGCAAAAACAGGGAGATACTTTATTTTACAAATCAGTTTGAAAATCCTTACTTCTAATTTTTATGTTATGTGTCTGAATGTATATCTGTGCATCACACATATGCTTGCATGTCTATAGAGGTCAGAACAGGGAGTCAGATCTTCTTGGATGGGTGTTACAGATGGTTGAGAGCTGCCATGCGGGTTCTGGGAGTCCAGTCAGGTCCGCTGGAAGAGCAGCCAGGGCTTTGAACCACTGAGCCATCTCTCCAGCCCGCATTAATCTTTATTCATGGTGCATTTGATACAGGTTAAATAGCACATAAAAATGTAACTACCTCAAGTCAGGAAGGATAATGTTGAGCTGAAGTAGTGGGATCACAACAGACCTCTGATAAAAAAATGCCCATAATGCTACTAAGTTCTTTTTTTTTTTTTGGTCATTCTCAATGATATTACTATCAATTTACAGATTGATTTGGGGAAAAGTAGCAACTTAAAAACATCAATTCTTTCAGTTTATAAAAAAATTATGTCTCCAATTATTTGGAATGTTTCTGGTGTTTTCCACCGCTATTTTGCATTTTTAGAAGGCAGATCTCTAAACAAAGGTTCTTATGTATATGCTAGGTTTTTCATTTTTATGCTATTACACACAGTACTTTTAACTTATTAAAAAAATTCTGTCTCCTGAGAGGCTTCATCCAGCAGCACAGAACAGATGCAGACAGAGACCCAAAGCCAAGTATCAGGCAGTGCCTGAGGTATCTTATGCAAAAGTGGGGAATAGAAGCTAGCTAGCTGGAGGGTCAAAGACACCACAAGACCTACAGAGTCAACTATGGGCGCTGACAGAAACTGAACCACCAACCAAAAATAACACAGGGCTGGGTCTAGGCCCCCTACACATTTGTAGCATATGTGCAGCTTAGTCTTCATGTGGGTCAGCTATCAAATGGAGGCTGTCTCTGACTCAGCTGCCTGCCATTGGATCCCCTGCTCCTAACTGGACTACCTGGTGTGGCCTTAGCGGGAGAGGATGCACTTACGCCTACTGTGCCTGGATGTTCCAGGGTGGAGTGGTACCCAAGGGGGTCTTCACCTTCTCTGATTTTTAAGGATGGGACTAGGAGGAGGGGGTATTCAGGGCTGGATGAGAATTGGCGACAATTGGGTTGTGAAGTAAATTTTAAAAAATATTTTAGTTGGGAACAGAAGAGGAAATACACATGACCCAAGTCAGAGGACAGCTGTGTGGTTCTGGGCATGGAACAGGCATCCAGGTGTGCATGACAAACACTGTCACCCACTGAACCATCTCACTGGCACAATAGTACCATTTTAACAATACTGATCTTTCATTGTTTACTGTAAGTATCTAGAAATAACTTTTTAAACAGATTTATTAATTCATCTGTTCTTTCTAGCTAGCAAGTTCTCTGTAGACTCCTTGGCATTCTGCATGGAAAGTCTGCTGTCTTTATGTAAGTCAGCTTTTCATCCACACACAGTAGCCCTAGTACATTATTGGCTGACACTGCAATAACAGCCAGGTAAAGGGATGAGAGAGTGACTGCCCAGCCTCACTGCCTTACCAGTCTCAGGAAGAATGCAGTTCATGGAAGTGTGTTGATACCTGTAGGATTTTCTGTACAGACCTTTTACTAAGAATGTTATTTTCTACTTATGGCTTGGTTTTTAAAATCATAAATGTTGAATCCTATCACATTTTCCTTAATTTACTGAGATTTCCAATCGGATGGTAAAGTTCGTAAACTTTCAAATGCTGAGTTCCACTGGCTTTCCCAGGACTAACTCCATTGGTTATATTGTAATTATTCTTCTATATACTACTGTCTTCAATTTCATATGGCTTGCTTTCTGTTATGAGGGACACTATTCAGTAGTTCCTTGTGTTTATGATATTAGTTTGGCTATTTTACTGACTTAATATTGGCCTCAGATCATAAGTGTTTTGTCTTTTCTAGTCTCTGAACTGGCTGAGAATCTTCGTTGTTGGAAAGTTTTTGACTATTAATTCAATGTATTTAAAAGATTCAGGGATGTTCAGGAGCCTATATTTAAAGCGGTATGTTCATTTTGTCTAAGGACTTCTCTAGTTTTGTACAATACCTTCACACTATTCTTATAATTATCCACACCTCCCCATTGTCTCTAACCAGCCTTCAGGTACACTGGCTTTCTTTACTATTTGGTTCATATCTTACTGATTTCTGCTCTGACCTTTGCTATTTCCTTTTCTTTCTCACTCAATCTGCTCTTTTATTTCTTAAATTGGAGGCTTAAATGACTAATAATCTGTCTTGGTTTTGAGTATGCTTCTGTCTATATATGTGGGAAGTCAGCACATGCAGGTAGAGGCCAACCTCAGCTGTTGTTAGCTGACGGGCAACCCCCACCTTTCACTTGGCTTCTGAGGAATCCAGGTCTAGTCCCTGTGTGTGCAGCAAGCACTGTACTAACTGAGCCATATTCCCCAGCCCAGCACAGCTTTCCAACTTTAAGCAGTGCTCAATACTGAAGCTAAGGCCTTTAGTTGTACAACACACATTTTCGTGTAATTTTATTTTCTCCTCCCTCTCCTTTTCTATTTTGTTTGAGTACACACGGATGCATGGTTTGCATGTGTATGGGTACACATGTACACACATATGTACATGTGTGAGCACACAAGTGGAGGCCCAAGGTTGATAGCAGGAATCATATTGGATCACTTGTTCTTCCACCTTATTCACTGAGGAAGGCAGGGTCTCTCAATCAAGCCCAGAGCTCATCAATGTGGCTAGCCTCGCTCCACAGTTTGTTCTGGGGATTCCCTGCTTCCACCTTCCAAGGCTGGAATTATAGGCAGGACAGGACACCCACTCAGTAATCTTGTGAGCTCAAGGGAGACAAGCTCTGGCCTTCAGGCTCTTGCAGCAAGTGCTTTAACCACAGAGCCATGTATCCAGCCAAGTTTATTTAATTCAAAATGTTTCCAATTTCCCTGAAAAAAAAAAAAAAAACCCAAAAATCTGTAACCTGGGAATTACTTAAATGTGTTATTTAATTTCTCAATATTTAAAGGCTTTCTCCTCCTAGCTATCTTCATCCTCCTACTTGATTCTAAGCACGGTCAGATAGTTATCTGTACAATCCTAATTGTTACAGAGCTTCTGAGGTTCACTCTGTGGCCCAGCAGCACACTTGTCAGTACTTCAGTGAGTGCAGGACACAGCTCAGTAGCACAGTACCGCACATCAAGTGCAGGCTAAGACAAAATGAAATCCAATAGTTATCACTGCAACACCTTTAAGAGCATCTACTTTTGTTCATCAATAAAACAGTGGAACTTACTTGTAACAGAGATCTTGAAAGAACACATGGTGACTGTTCACTAAATTCACAAAAAAAATCCTAATAGATACACAGAGAAAAAGCAGTATCATTAACAGATTAAACAAAAGCCAGAGATGTTTGCATATAAAGTGTATATTTTTAGAATAATATATATATTCTACTACTGTTAAAATAAGACAAAGAATTACAGGTCAGTTATTTAGAAAATGTCTCATTATACTAATAGGTTAACACACCCACACAGACAAACACAAGCACATAACTTAAAATAATGGAAACACATCTTAAAAAGGAAAAAAGAAAGCAGGAAGGAAGGGAGGGAGGGAGGGAGGGGAAAGAAGAATGAATTAGTACCCAGGTAATTAGTCACAGGTTTTGTTTTGTTTTTTTTTTCAGGGAAATTGGAAACATTTTGAATTAAATAAACTTGGCTGGATACACCATTCTGTGGTTAAAGGACTTGCTACAAGATGGATTTATATTAGATGAAGACCAAGAAATATGGGTTCATATAAGAGGGAAAAGACAAGAAAATATACAAAAACACTATCACTTAAAGATTGTGAGACCCTGGCTAATTTATTAGCTTATTTTTCTGAACCTACCAATTTTTCTACGCATGAATTTTAGTATCTGAAATTGTTACAGAGAGTTATATGGTGCTGGAATGCCTACAATATTGCAGGCTGGTGTGAGGATAAAAGATAAGGGATGTGTTCCCAGGCACATCATCATGGAAAGCTTGTATCCAAAAGCAGCCAGTCGTCCTAGTCGGCTTCCAAAGCAGAGTGAATCCTCCTGGGCAGAGCACTCGCCATAACAGAGGCCATGAGAGAAGCCTACCACAGTGCAAACCATGAGGGCAAAGCTGTTACGACTGCTGGACTCTGACACACCAATCTCTTATGAAACATGCTTTAAACAGGTGAGAGGAAAGGAGGCAGGAGCCACGAGAGGGGGAAGAGACTGGGAGGGAGGGTAGTCATCTAACTCCTGCCTACTTAAGCAATGTTTTCTTTTTCCCCTTTTTCCTTCTAGTTATGAGACCTAGAATGTAACACTGTACATTCATGTACAGTGTTAAAACTCCTTTGAGAGAAAATAAATCTCTACTCTTCAGTTACATTTATTGTCTTTATAAACAACCATTCTAGTTCCTTTGCTGACTTCTCTTCTTCATCCTAAATTTTAAGCATGGACATCCTTTGCTTTTCTTCAGCTACTTATACTCCATGTGTCTTAGTTGGGTCACTATTGCTGCGATAAAAGAACTGGACCAAAAGCAACTGAGGGAGGAAAGGGTTTATTTGGCTTATGCTTCCACATTATAATCCATCACTGAAAGAAGTCAGGACAGGAACCTGGAGACAGGAGCTGATGCAAAGACCATGGAGGGGTGCTGCTTGATGACTTGTTGCCCATGGCTTGCTCAGCTTGCTTTCTTATAGAACCCAGGATCACCAGCCCTTGGGTGGCACTAGAAACAATGGGCTGGACCCTCTCCCACCAACCACTAATTAAGAAAATACCCTGATGCTGGGTCTTATGTAGGCATTTTCTCAGTTGAGGTTCCTTATTTTCAGATGACTCTAATTTGTGTTGACATAAAACTAGCTAGGACATCAAGTGCATAATCTACATGTTTCATTGGAGAGTCGACCACAGTCTACCTTCTGTGTATTGAGAGTACATAGTGGACACATACCCTTAAACATTATAAAACTGACATGTAGTGGGTTGGCCTAATGCTGCTTGTATTCTAATGCTAATTTACATCCCCCAAAATTGTTTGTTCCAAAGACATGAGAGTCCTCATGTAAGATACTGAGGGACTCTGCCCCCAATTAATTCTGATTGGTAAATAAAGATGTTAGCAGTCAATAGCTAGGGAGAAGAAATATAGGCAGGATTAGGTTTTCTGGGCTAGAGACCACAATGAAGGACAGAAAGGGACAAAGCAGCCATGGGATAGAGAAGCTAGAAGAGTCCCCATGGCCTCTGGGCCAAGAGAACAAGGCGCAGAGGGTTGATTGGGTGGAGCTAAGAGCAACCCAGATAAAACATAGTAAGTAATAACTTGGGTTATCGATGGGAAAGTAGATTCTAACAACATGGAGGGTAAGCAACTGTCCAGCTACTGTGCTGCTAAGGCACATTAAATATAAGGCTGTGTGTGTTTGTTTCATTCTGGGAACATAAATGGTCAAAGGCAGGAAAGAACCCCACGCTGGGATTTTTTTTTTTAAATATTACTTACAACACTGACATTCATGAAACATACTGCTCTGTGGCTGAATGGCATGTACTCTACCCATCTCACAGAATGGATAGTCACCACTGAATATTTAAAATGTTTCAAGTTTTCCAAGTTATAAATAATATAACAAATATACTCTTGTGTATATGTGTATGTACGTCTGTAGAGGTGTGTGCAAGTGTACACACAGCTGTGAATGCATATGAAAGCCAGAGGAACGTTGGGGTTCCTCTATGATGGCTCTCCACCTTACTTTTTGAAATCAGGACTCTTACTGGGCCTAGGGTGTTCCTTTCAATCTGGCTTATCTTCCATATATGTGAGCACACCTGACCACCTGGCACTCTACTCGAACCTCAACAATGGCAGGGTTGCTCTCCAGTTAGACACTGTAAGCCCTTCCCCTCCCCTCCTCTCTATCCACGTGGCCTCGGTCACACTTCTACAGCCCCTACTGCATTCACCTTCCTTCTTTCCTAAGCTCTCAACAGTCCTACCGCTCGGGCCTGGCTCCCAGCTCCTTTTACTGACGCAAGTCAAAGTACCCAGGTGCTAGCATGTTTCTAGGAATGAGAGTTACACTGGATACAAGCATAGATGGTGGAATGATGGATCAAAGTTAAATTGATGATCACAATTTTAATGTGTATGAAAAGAGCAATAAATATCTATATAAAAACAAAAAACTAGGAATACCTCGAGCATTAAGCCTAAGTATAAAGACAAAATATCTGATTTATGCATACAATGAAATGTATGGGAACCACCTGCTGTATAGTAATATTGTCAAAACAAACCTTTCTTTTGTTTAGTACTGTTTGCTATGCTTTGCCTTGAGACAGGGTCTCATTACACAGCCCAGGCTAGCCTATAACCCAAGCTGCTTCTGCTTTGGTCTCTCTGGTGTTGGGATTACAGCTCCTTACCCCTGAGTTTTGACTCTATTCTCCTTCTTACATGTTATACAGCCTGAGGGCTTCCAATTATATATATGTTTTCACTCAGTAGAAAGTTCATGTTCTGAGCTGGGCAGTGGTGGCACACGCCTTTAATCCCAGCACTTGGGAGGCAGAGGCAGGCGGATTTCTGAGTTTGAGGCCAGCCTGGTCTACAGAGTGAGTTCCAGGACAGCCAGGGTTATACAGAGAAACCCTGACTTGAAAAACCAAAAAAGAAAGTACATGTTCTATAGAGTTACACATAAAGGTTACAAAGGCAAAACACTGAATATGACCTAACTGCAATTTGATACAAATAAACTAAAAAGAAAAAATTTTAAGTTTACAGTTAGGATATGTCTTCAATAACGTAAAGATATGCATATTTACTGAGATAAAAAGTACAGAAGTTTTCTTTCTTTAGAATAAACAGGTTACCAAGCATAATGATCCCATATTCATATGTAAGAACACTAAAAGCTATCAGGCAGCACAAGCTGAAGTTTCAGCTATTGAGGAGGCTGGGGCAGGAAGTCACACATTCAAGGCCTCCCTAGGGTACAGCATCAGTCAACATCAGCCTGAGCAACTTAATGACAGCCTTCTTCAAAATAAAAGAAAATTTATGAGGGATGAGAACACAGCATGGTGGTAGAGGACAAGTATACTCAAGGCCCTAGAGACAATGCCCCTGTGACAGACAGACAGACAGACAGACAGACAGACAGACACACACACACACGATATTTTGAAAACACAATTCATTTACCAAAACCTATTCCTAACCTTTGGGTGATGTACTAATATTGTTAAGTTTAGTTTCTTAACTTCTAAGAATGTATCAAATCTTTATGACAGTTAACTGTGCTGTGTGTATGCACACAGCATCCCAGTGCTATTCTGTGCTGCCAGTCAGTCCCTTGAGTGAAAAGCTATCCTATCACTACACCCAAGCTCCAGAACATCATTTTATACTCACCAGGATACAATGTAAGTTTGGTAAGTTCACGACTTCACAGACAGTTTTTATTCTGTCTATTAATCTTGAGAAATAGTTGACCATTTCTTCTCTTTTAATTATTTTTGCATAGCGAGGGAAGGTAGGTGGAAGTAATCTCTGGTTTACAAGGGGCTCAAAACCCATCATAATTGGATGGTCTAAAGAACAGAAAGAGGAAAGTAACATTTCCAATGTTTTTTTAAATTTTAAAATGCAAACTATTAAATATATATAACCCAATTTTTAAAGGCATTTCTAAATTCTAATCATAAAAACTAATAAATTTTATAACTTATAACTAATTTATATACCTATGCATAAATTCTAATGAGCTTCAATAACTTCAAAGTGTACTTCCTAGCTACATGGTGGTGGCCGAGGTTAGAGCCAAAGACTGCAGCAGTAGGACTTCAACAAAGGCTTGGGTTTCGAGATGAGTCAGTTCTCCACCCTGAGAGGAGACAGACCTAGCTCCTGGAGCTGTCTGTGTGACCACTAATGAAGAACTAGCTAACCAGTTCTAAGTGCAGAGACCTCCTAAATAGTGGGAGATTTTCTGGAGTACAACAGAGATCTGCATCATTGAGCCCTCCCGCAAGAGTCAGGACAAATACAGCTGCTGACCTCCTGCACTAAACAAAAAGCCTAAGGGAAAATTGCTCTGGAAAGCACAGAAAAGCCAAAAGTCCGAGGACAGACAGGAGCAATTATCTCTTGGGTCACTGTCCACTCCCACACTTTCACAATGTATATCCACTGATTTGCAGTAAGCCCCCCTATTCCTTATCCTATACCATGTGACTCATCTGAAGTATTTTAATGGAGGTGATCACAAGGGGAGACTAGAGGATCCCAGAGTAGAACCATGGTTACATTATCACCCATCATACTCCAGCTATACACTCCAGCTCTTTCCCAACATGGAAACTGAAAAGAGATACAGACCTCAAGAAGCAATAGATCCAAATCTCTGCTCATCAACAAATAAGCTACACTCTTATAGTTTCACATGTCAGTGAGAGGAAACTAAGGCTTTCCAGTTGCACTGTGAAGAATTAGAAACAAGACTGACCTGCTGCTCTCAGATCTACCTCCATCCTTGCACACACTCCCCAGGCCTGGGCTTTCTGCCCACCCAGCAGTTCCTTGTATGAATCATTCTTTTATGTGTCCAACATAGCTGCTGGTTCTTGGATGAAAACCCTTACCCACCAATTTTCCTCTCGCCTTGTACCCATGCAGTGGACATCTGCACTTGGCATCCCACACCATTCCCAAAGGCACATTCCCATCACACTGCCTTTCTCCTGATACATTCTCTTAGGAAACAGGAACTTAACCTTACCACCCTTAAGACAGCTCTCCTGTCTCACTTTGGTGCCTCATCTACCTTTACCTTCATCTGTTAACAACTCTTTTTTTAAAAAAATAGTTATTTATTTTATGCATATGTGAGAACACTGTAGCTGTCTTCAGACACACACCAGAAGAGGGCATCAGATCCCATTACAGTTGTTTGTGAGCCACCATGTGGTTGCTGGGAACTGAACTCAGGACCTCTGAAAGAGTAGTCAGTTTTCTTAACCACTGAGCCATCTCCAGCCCCAGTTCACAACTCTTAAGGAGTCTAATTCCTACTGCCTACTGATGAGCCTGCTCCCCTTGCTTCACTCCAACACTGTGTATGCCTGTTCCTTCGTTAATCCTATGCATTGTCCTCTCAATTTTCTATGGAAAATACAGCCTGACTTTTTAATACTATAAAAGTTTTTTTTTTCCCCCTTTGGTTTTTCAAGACAAGGTTTCTCTGTTTAGCCCTGGCTGTCCTGGAACTCACTCTGTAGACCAGGCTGGCCTCAAACTATAAAAGTTTTTTTTATATTTATGTGTATGGATGTGTGTCTGCATGAATTTATGTGAACCATATGCATTCAGGAGCCCACAGAGGTCAGAAGGCATCAGATCCCCTAGAACTGGAGGTAGAGGCAGTTGTGAGCCACCATGTAAAGTGCAGGGAATTGAACTCAGACCCTCTGCAAGAGCAGTTAGAACTCTTACCCTGAGCCATCTCTCTAATCTCCCATCTGCCCTAAAGTTTTGTTTACTCTCCTTTTTGTAAACTACACTGTCCTAAGGGAACATTGCAAGAGTTCAGGGTTTCCTAAGACTCAATAGAAAACTCAGGGCTTTTTGATGCTCTGTGAGCTGTTTTATGTGATCTCAGCGCTTTGTCTGCTTGTCTGCCTATGTACTTTGTGTATGCTCTGCCCTTGTTGTCCAGAAGAGGGATGTCAGCTCCCTAAGACTAGAGTTACAGTAAGTTGCCATGCCAGTGCTGGGAGACCCCTCTGAAAAAGCTGCCAGTGATCCTAACTTCTGAGCTATTTCTCTCTTCATTCCTATGAGAGCTGTTTTACAAACCCATCAGTAGGGAGATTATACACATAAATCCCATTCCTGAGTATATTTACTGTCTTTCCCATTTTAAGTGGAAAAAACCAGAAAGGTTTTGTTCCCACTTAAAATTCACTCAGAGGTATCATTCCATACATATCTGTACTGTTTAAAAATAATTCTAACAGACAGTAGTAGTGCACACTCTTAATCCCAGGATCCACAGAGGGAGACAAGCAGACAGATCTCTGAGTTTGAGGCCAGTCTGGTCTGCAAAGTGAGCTCCAGGACAGCTAGGACTACACAAAGAAACCCTGTGTCAAAAACCACAAACCAAACAAAAACTACCTACCAAAAAACCAAAAAACCAAAACCAACCAAACAAACAAACCCAGAGCTATCGATACCTTTCACCTCAATAATTCAAGAGTACCAATACCACCTCATGAATTTTAGGGATAATCAGCACTGCTATACACTCTAAAATGTTGAGTCAGTAGATGTGTACTGAAGTTTATTTTACATTTAAGATATGAATGCCACCAACATGCCAAGCACTCTTTTCCTATGAGTATTCAGGATCCTTTGGACAATTCCGATGTAGGGTGAAGAAAGGTACCTGTGAATAAAGGAGCCTCAGGAACACTAGCCTGCCTCGTGAGTGAGGAACTAGGTAGTGACTCGGATGGGTCTCAAGAAGTAAAGGAAGATGATGATGAACAACAGAGTTACTGCTGGCATCACAGCACGAACACAAGACAGGGCACATATACAGAGTCCAACAGTAAGGTACAAGAGATGGCCAAGATCTACCAACTGTTCTCAGCAGAATAAATCTGCAAAGAAATCTAAAGCACTCTTAAGTATTCAGAGGAAACATGCCAAAGTCCAGGCAGACTGACTTAAATGAAAGTCAGAGCTAACTATATTACATGTTTTGGACAGAAAATAAGAAAATACAAGTAAACAAAGCTGGAGAATTACCTCCTTTGGTAGTGCCATTCTGAGCTTGGATGCCGTGGTGCAATGAGGTGTGAATGGCAGAAAGAAGGTCTGCCGCCTGGACCATCAGTTTCTGAGCCTCTGCAACAGCACTGGTCTAGCAAACAAATCACCAAACACTTACACACTTTCACTGAAAGGTACACATACAAGAGGAGATCCTACAACAGTACTAAGGTCCAATGCATGCACGGATCCTCACAAATTGTTCACTTAATGCAGCACTGCAGGATGCTCAAATCCTCAACAGTAGACAAAGGTTCCCCTCAAATTTGTATCTTATTTGATGTGTTTAAAAAAAAAAATAGCTGGGTGTGATGACACATGCCTTTAATCCCAGCACTTGGGAGGCAGAGGCAGGCAAATCTGTGAGTTTGAGGCCAGCCTGGTTTACAGAATGACTCCAGGCCAGCCATGGCTGTTACAGAGAGAAACCTTGTCTCAAAGGGGGAAAAAAATCGAGCATACAGTGAAATATAAAAAGGGAAAAATTCCAATAACCTTCAGTTATTCACAAATATGAGGGAAGAGGGAATCCAGGAAAAAAGAATTACTTGAAACAATTTTTAATCTATCCACAAGAGACCTCAGTGTGTTACAGAATAGAATGTAAAGCTATATTATCACGATTCACAAAAGCATTAGTATGGCTGTGGTGTAAGGACACGGAGAACTGTGAGAACAGGAAGGACATGCCATCTACAACTGACCCATTACACAATTCTCTCACCTCTTTCTTAGTAAAGGCTATGAGCACTGTCAGCAGCACTCGGGTGAACTTCACTCTGCTGAATGCTGCCAAGCACTGCTGGTGCTGGGAAGACAAGGGAGTGTGGTAAGAAGCAGAACCTGCAAAGGCATGGCCTGCAGCAAAGGAGCTCACTCAGTAAACAGGCCTCTACTCAGTTTTTAAAACAAGCCACCAAAACCATAGTAAACAAAGCCTACTCCTTTGAAACAGAGAAGAAGCTATGCTCTACTCTAGAACAACAGACTGCCTTTAATCCAAGGTCAGAACTTATGCTATTACTTCAAAAAACAAGTAGTTAGCAGTTATAAAAGTTAAAAGGTTCAATAACTTTTGATAATCAGAAAAGTTTGATGTTTACTAAGTTTTGAAACAAGATTTACAAGTGGTCTTTTTTTCCAAGTTCCTGCCTCCCAGGAACACTTAAGTTTTGAAATCAGATATTCAAGATCTGTATTAGCACTCTCTCTATAAAAATTAAGTCCTTTGCAATATCCACTTGCTAAAGAAACACCTAAAGGGGCTTCTATGAATTATGATGCGGCTCAAAGAGCTACAGCATGGAAAGACGGCGTCTCTGCCATTAGCTACAGAAAAGACGGGCAATTACTTCTAGTTCAACTTCTGGATCTCTCTCTTCTCCTTGTCGACTTCGAGTACTCTAAAATTAAAAAATAAAGTAAATTTAGACAAATATAGCCCAGAGAAGTAAGTAAAGAAAGAACTAAGTTACTTTATTGGGCATTTTATACAAGAACCTATGTTCAGGAAAAAAAAATCTAACAAAAAAAGTATGTAGTATTTTTCTTTTTCCCATGAATGTTTTATGCATATATCTGTATATAAATTAGAAAGATCATGAAAGAACAGGTATTAAAACAACAAAAGCAAAATAATAAAACAACAGAAGCAAAGTATCTGACTCATAATATTACTGCTACATTCAAAATCAATTTATACTATCACAGCCAGGCAGTGGTGGCGCACGCCTTTAATCCCAGCACTTGGGAGGCAGAGGCAGGCGGATTTCTGAGTTTGAGGCCAGCCTGGTCTACAGAGTGAGTCCCAGGACAGCCAGGGCTAGACAGAGAAACCCTGTCTCGAAAAACCAACAACAACAACAACAAAATCACTATCACTGGGGCTGGAGAGATGGCTTGGCCGTTAGGGCACTAACTGTTCTTCCAGAGGACCAGGATTCAAATCCCAGTACCCACATAGCAGCTCACAACTGTCTGTAACTCTAAGATCTGACACTATCACATAGACATACATGCAGGCAAAACACAAATGCATATAAAATAAAGGTAAAAAATTTTTTTTAAATCTAAAAGAAAAAAAAAATCACTACCACCATTAAAAACTATCATTTTTTAAAAACGGCATGGCTGAGCCTGCTGGTGCATGCCTTTAAACCCAGCACCAAGGAGGCAAGGCAAGCAGGCTCAAGTGAGTTCAAGCACAGCCTGGTCTACATAGTGACTTCCAGGCTGGCCAGAGCTACACAAACCTGGTCTTAAAAACAAAACAACACAAGCCCTAAACCAAAGAAAAGAGAGACATACCTTTACTCGCCTTTGCATATCATCTTCCACATCTTTTAACATTCCTAGAATGAGAACAGTAAGTTTTAAAACAAAACAAAATGCAAAACTTACATATAAATTATTATTGTGAATAGTTTATACCTGTAACACGAAGATCTGTCACGCTGTTGGCCATTTTAAATCCATATGTCATTGACTGGAAATCTTCCTATACAAAAAAGGGGTAATTATACTCTTTGATAGCAGCACCATATTCCCCTAACAAACTCACCAGTTAGAAGACTGACACACATGTGACCTCACAGACATGTGGCAGCATGCCTGGGACCTGCATAGGTCCCAATGCTAAGAGGAGGAAGTAGACACAAACCTAACCCCATTCCTAACCCCAAACCTGAGACAACTGACAGCCTGCAAAGGAAAACTAGCTTTCTCCAGCAGACTCTGACTAGGTATACAAACCACTCTTAAGGAGGCCCCATGCCTCGCAGTAGATGATGAACACAAAACTTGTATTTTTGGAGATGTTTGGTCTCATAATGCTTGGTTTGGGCCATTTAAAAAAAAAAAAAAACTTTGTCTTTTGTTCAGAATATTTTCTGATTTTGTGTCTGTTTGCTCTGTTCTATTGGTTTTTGTTTTGTTGTTGCTGTCTTTCTTTCTTTCTTTTTTTAAATTGGCCTGTTTGTTTTCCAAAGAAAGAGAAAGGTTTACTGCTGGATGGCTGGGTGCAGGGTAGGATCTGGGAAGAAGCGATGGAGAGGAGAGCCTGATCACAATACACCATATGGGAAACACCCTATCTTCAATTAAAAATGCTGGCTCATGACTACTTCCTTTAGTGTACAAGAGAACAGAGGAGAACACAAGGGAAAGCACAATGTCAAACCACAGAAGGTGGAAGGCGGAAGAACGGCTAGAGTCGTGCTTACAGAGAAGATAGGAAAGTCTGCACAAAGTGGGGGTGAAGAAGCAGGGAAATGAATGTCATGATCTCTAGACAGTATCAGGGGTTCACATGAAGCTCACAGTCATGAACTAGAAGCAGAAATTGCTAGTATAAATTTGTTTTCCTCCATTCAATTTATTTTTTGTTGTTTTTTTTGTTGTTGTTGTTTTGTTTTTCGAGACAGGGTTTCTCTGTGTAGCCCTGGCTGTCCTGGAACTCACTCTGTAGACCAGGCTGGCCTCGAACTCAGAAATCCGCCTGTCTCTGCCTCCTAAGTGCTGGGATTAAAGGCGTGCACACCACCACCACCCCACCATTCAATTTATTAAAGAATAGAATTTAAGTAAAAAGGGCAAGAGAGTAAAAGCAGCAAAAATGTAATATGATCAATGAATCAGTCCTGCTCTAAAGGCAGGTATGACAGCATCAGAAGAGAGGCTTGAACTAACAGCACTGACCACTAGCACATGACCCTGTCTAAGAAATGCTAGCCAACAGGCAAAGTCTTAGCTTCTGAAGTCTGTAAAAAGCAGCCTGCAACTGTGGACTCTCCAGACGGAATGCATGACATCTACACTAACAAGTCCTCTATCACAGTCCAACTGTCAGGCACCATGTGAGAGAACACTTCACACCATGCAAGGCTTCAGGGAGTTTATTCCCAAACAAGAGATGCTTCCATCAACCAAGCAATAAACTAACAACAACTGTAACACGACTTTTGGCTACTTTGTGGGTTCTTTTTTCCACCCTTACAACTCAACATTAGGTATCAGAGAAAATAGGATAGAGGGAAATGGGGCTGATGTTACTGTTAGACTACTTTCTGCTGATTAGGGGCGTCGAGTTCCTTCAGGCAAGTTTGATCTTTGCTGTCAGGATATCTAATTTATTCATGTTGTTTCTTCTTTGCGCACAACCTACTTAACAAACCATAACCAACAGCATCCAACCAACAACCCACAATGCCTCTTGGGGACCCATTGCAGGAAATATTAAAAATCAAACTGGTATTGTTTCCACACTTGTACCTCTGCCCCACAGCTTGGCCGGCCATGCACTGGTGGGCCATGGCCAACCTGTTTTAATCTCCTGGAGACTCTGACTCTGAACTCCACTATCTCTCCACCCAGCTCGCTAGGGTCCCACTGGCGAGTCACTACCTCGCCAACCCTGTGCTTCAAATCCCCACAGCCTTTGTGGTACACATCTGGCAAACTCACGCTTTGCCTTTCTCTCTTTACTTTTCTCTCTTGAACCCAGACAAGCCACTGCATGAAAGAAAACACAACACAAACTTAATTCAGAAACAATGGTAACTCAATCTCTGGGTGCAACAACTAAAACCTAATCTTGTAAACCTAATCTGATTCCTCTGGTGGTTAAATCCTTAGGAAACTCTAGTAGCTACATCTTACCCCTCTGCTGTCCCTGTTCCAAAAAAGCCTAACTCTCTCCTGCTTCCTCTCTTCCTCCATTCAACCCAGAAGCCCCGCATACTCGCCCAGTGATTGGCTCCTTTATTCATTAGGGGATTGGTTCACAGGAACAGCGCCAGGCCCATCCACAACAGGGCTCTAGCATTTATATACCCTTGAAGAGTCCCCAAAATTCCGTGTCACACAATCACAGAAACTATCTGCAAGCTGTCAAAACCAGGCCCCTGCTAGAGCAGGAAACACAACATAAATGGCTATTGTGGACAATCGGAAGCATCCCCCTATCCCACACCTGGGATTAAAATGAAAACATTCTTGTACTTCTATGTTTTTAAAGAATTCCAAAATTCCCACTACAAACCCTATGGGCATGTCTAGACAACAAGGACAGAGCAAAGAGTCCTCAACTCTCCAGAGAAAGGGGCATGAGGAGGAAGGAGAGCAGACGTCTGTGCAACCAACTAGAAAGCAACCAGCCTTACAGGAAGAAAAAAACACAACATCCCATTCAAAACTATGTGTACAACTGACTTTACCTATTACCTGACAGTAACAGGAGAGGAAAGATCAAGGACTACTTAGAAATCTAAGCAAATGAAAAAGCTATCACCTGTGGTAGTATGAGTGAAAATGGCCCCACAGTACCACTATTAGGAGGTGTGGCCTTGCTTGAGGAAGCCTGTTACACAGAGGGTGGGCTTTGAGGCTTCAGAAGCTCAAGCTGAGCCAGTGTCACTCTCTCTTCCTGCTGCCTGTGGATCTATATATATAGAACTCTGCTCTTCTCCAGCACCGTGTCTACCTTGTGCTACCTAGCTTCCTGCCATGATGATAATGGACTAAACTTCTGAAACTGTAAGGCATCTCCAATTAAATGTTTTCCTTGTGAAGAGTTGCCATGGTCATGGTGTCTCTTCACAGCAATAAAACCTTAACTCAGACATTACCTAAGAAAGAAAAACAAACTTTTGCATGAAAGTGTAATGTATAGGTGGACTACCTATCATTAATAGCGACACAATCATAACCATTTCAGCCCTCAATAATGACCTCCCACTCCCCCCAAAAAAATCACTATCTAGGGCAACAGAATAATACACTTATATAGCTATGCTAAAGTGTGAAACAGTTAAACCTAGAAATCAAAATACTTCCATCTGAAAAAAAAGCTTCCAGCCAGGCGGTGGTGGTGCACACCTTTAATCCCAACACATGGGAGGCAGAGGCAGGCAGATTTCTGAGTTTGAGGCTAGTCTGGTCTACAGAGTGAGTTCTAGGACAGCCAGGGTTATACAGAGAAACCCTGTCTCAAAAAAACAAAAAAAAAAAAAAAAAGAAAGAAAGTAAATGCACAGCAAAGGACTCTTCAAGTCTGATGAGCTCTGTATCTTTTATAAATATGTACAAGTACTATTACCTCATTTAATATATTTTTGAAACAGCAAAACTATGACCAGGTAATTTTTTTTTTTCCAGGAAGACAGTTGATGGTAACATGAAGAATGAACTGAGGAAAAGACCAAGCCATAGAGGAGATTTCAAAGCTCACAGAAGCTAGCACATACAGGTCATCAGTTCAGAAGCACACACAGCTCATACTGTACAGAAGCACACACAGCTCATACAGTACAGAAGCACACACAGCTCATACTGTACAGAAGCACACACAACACAGAAGCACACACAGCTCATACTGTACAGAAGCACACACAGCTCATACTGTACAGAAGCACACACAGCACAGAAGCGCACACAGCTCATCATCAGTATGGAAATACATACAGCTCATTAGCACAGAAGTACATACAGCTCATCAGTACAGTAGCACAGAACAGTACTTGGAGTCTAGCAGTAATCTCTCCAACTCCTTAATTTTTTACAAAAAAGTCTTCCCCTCCACTTCTTGGGATCTAGGAGGAAAAGCCTGTCTACCATTGCCCATTGCTGTTTCCCTGTAAACTTGGCCTTTTTATGTTATATGGCCAGAAGGCAGTGACTGTTTGACTGAGTGTGAATAGGAATTATAGGAGCAGAGAACGAGAGCTTTCCTGAGGAGAGCTGCACACTGTGCTGATACACTGTCAGTATTTACAACAGCTTCGAGATCCCCTGGCTTTAGCTTCCCTACAGCTGGAATGTATGGGTGCGTGCCGCCAAAAGCAGCAATGTTCACCCCCAACAGCAGCTCACTGCATAGCCCAGGCTGGCCCTTTCTGCTTCTGTGTTCTGAGGCTGAACTGCAGACACATGCCACACATGGCAAAAAGCAATTTTTAAAATAACTATTTCTTAGTTATACATGTAGACCAAAACATGTATCACAAATCATTCATCTACAGCACAGTAAGATGGCCAATGAGTTTCTAGATTTCTTTACCTCTTCAAAAACAGCAGCTTTATTTACTTTTTCCCTTGCAATGTCACAGATCTTCAAGATTCCCAGAGCAAAAGCTTTCATCGTGGGATCTTCTATGAAGTCCGGATTATGAATGTAAAGGCACGTAAACACTGTCTGTGCCAAGGAATGGCCTTCAAGCCATGTGATCTGTTGAGAGAAGATGTATACAAAATTTGCAAAGTCTAAACTGAATCAGTGAGTCCTAGGTCCATATAAATACAATTAATCCTAAGATCGAAAAGATCACTAAAAAAGAGATCATAGAAGACAGGACTAAAAACTTGCTTTCACTAGCTAAAATTTTCAAGAAGCCTATATATAGGGTGAGTCTATAAAATGCTCTGAAACAGAAATATGAGCTAGTGTTCTTCAGGTTCCATATGCTCCATCGGCACTGAGTGTCTAGCCATCGATGGGAAGCATTCTTTTCTTTTTCTTTTTTTCTTTTTTTGGTTTTTTCAAGACAGGGTTTCTCTGTATAGCTCTAGCTGTCCTGGAACTCATTCTGTAACCAGGCTGGCCTCGAACTCAGAGGTCTGCCTGCCTCTGCCTTCCAAGTGCATTCTTAAGCCTAGCATTCTAGTCTACAACATCTTAGTGTCTAATCAAGTAGAGAAACTATGTAGCATTCAAAAGCAAACAATTCCACAATGAAATCTACTGCCAGTAACCCTTCCTGGCCTTTCCTACTCCTTTAGGAATAGTATATTGCTAAAAGGTAATAAAGAAATCTTATCTAGATAGATAAAATTTTGGCTGTGCCCATCAGCAATGTAGTCTTAGGCAATATAATAAAATGCTGGAACCTCAAATATGAACAGTCCATGTCACCAGCTTGTGCACAGGTGCTGCTGATAGTCCATTATCAGTGTGTGCCCAATGACAAATCAATAAATCTTACAAAAAGTGAGGGTTTTTTTGTCTTTTGTTTTTTTTTTTAACAATTAAACAACCCTGCCTGGAAACAATATGCATCCAGGGCAGCTAACTCACTAGAATACTTTGTAGCAGAGGACGGCCAGTTCCTGACAATTTCTCCTAGAACAGCAACCACCTCTCCAGAGCCAGTCCACACCTCCCTTTGCCTCATCTGTGCCAAGCTCATGGAACCTTAAGTATTTCTTCTCTTGATAACTTGACAACAAAGCAGAGTAATTTGGATAATGGCTGTAATCCTCACTGAAACAAAGCACCCAGTTAGCATAGCATGTGAGTATGGCAGTGTCAGTCAGAAGATGAATCGTGGTTTCTTGAGGCTTGTTAGCCTACGAATCTTGTGTCTGCTTTCTGAGGGAGGGATGGTGCTGCACTGTTTTATATTCACCATGGTACACACACCTTAAATTCAAAGAATCAGGTAGGCCACAGTTTAGTTAACCAATAGTCTTATTTTATTTCTTACCAAACAGCAGAAACAGGTATCCATTATTCCTATCAGTTCAGGCAGGCTGAGGTCTTTAATTTTAATGGTGCCATCCTAAAAAGGAGAGTACAAATAACAGGAAGTTAAAGAAAGATATATGTATAGCTGTGTTTTCAAGTTTAAAATTAGGTATTAAAAATAATAATAATAATAATCCAAAGAAAAGACTAACTTATCTATCTGATAAAACCAAAACACCAACTTAAATGTTTTGTTCTTAGGAACAAAAGCCTGCTTCTTGTTCTGGTTCCAGTAGTCATCTGGAGCCCAGGGTGACCGGGGACCCTGATCCTACTGCTTCACCCACACAAGAGCTGCGCTTACAGGCCTGTGCTACCACATCGCTGAGACACGTGTACTCCGTCAAGTTTATTCTAGTACATAATTGAAGAAACTACATATCTTAACTAAATCTTTACTAACCTATGGCTTAAATCTTGAATAAAAACATCAAAGTCTAACTTGAAACAATGAAGGTCTTTATGATAAAAAGGCCAAGCTTCCTATATATGGTGTTCTCAAGTCTACAAAAGGCCAGCACATGTAGAGTCAAAAGAAAGAGGATTTCAAGGTTCTAATGAGTGACAAAGCAAGTTCAGTTTCAATGCGGACAAGAGACTGTGTCTCAAGGAAGGAAGGAAGGGAGGGGAGGGAGGTCAGATTAGTAAGCCTTTCTAAAGCACAACGGAAACTACACAGCCCAGGTTGGAAAGACAGGCATATGCTACCTACTGGCTCAAAATTAGTTTTGTTCATTTATTTCATTTACTTTGTTTTTGTTTTTTATGTTTGAAACAGCCCCACTCTGTAGCTTGGACCTCACAGCTATTCTCCTACCCCAGCATCTCAGTATATAACGGCAGAAATGTAATGTGAGTTAAGCATCCTGAATATAAACTCAAATACCTTCAAAAGAAATTCAAAGAATACACAAATGGACAACTTAGAGCAAGTTTATAGCAAGGACCTCACATCATTAATTTCTAGGTTTTAATTGAGACTGATAACTAAATATTAAAACAAAACCAAGGTCTCATGAATCTCAGCATGATCTCCAAGTCACTACAAAGCTGAGGCTGGTCTCCTGATCCTCCTGCCTCACAACCAAGTGCTGGGACAACAGGCATGTTCCATCATGCCTGCTTTGGATGCTAATTTTTATGTCTGAGAAGCCTGTAAAAGTACAGTTAAACAGCCTTAGTAATTTTGGTATTAGGCAATTTTAACATTAAATATAAGTATTTTCTTAAAAGCCAGAAACACACAGAAAATACAATAACTACCTTGATAGCTTGTTCAAAGTTGAGAACTTTTCTATTCACTTGGTTTCCAATCATACCGGCATCCATCTTGGGATCCATCATTTCAATAGCAGACATGGCTTCAAAAAGACCAAACCTACAAACACACGAACCCACAAGCTACTTTTGAACTCATAGTTCTACAATTGCATAATCATTATCACGATACTTTTAGCAAATACAGTATTCTAAGTCTTTATTCCTATTATATGTATAATTTGCTAAAACTTGTTTCAATTAATCATCAGTTAGCATAAAAATTCACTCACTCACTATATAAATTACAAATTATCTTATATGCTCTTCAGAGGAAAAAAAATTATTAAATTATCCTTATACTTCCTTCAACAGGACATGGATCAGCCCCTTTTGGAAGAAAGAGTTCCATTCCTGTCAAATGACATTCCTTAAATAATTCTGACTTTCAGATTGTTATGTGTAACGTTTTTCATTTTCTACATATTTTTTTTTATGTATTAGTGCTTGTGTATCCATACATGTTTATGCACATTCGTACATGCATGCATGCCTGCATGTGCATGACTGCTCTTGAGAGACATCTCTCCTTGGCTGGAGCTCACCAATGAAGCCGGTGAGCTGGCCAGCAACCCTAGTGACGCTCTTGTCTCTGCCTCCCCAGAGTTTACAGATTCATGCTGGGATTTTACAGGTCCTCATGTTTACAAAGCAAACACTTTACCAACTGAGCCATCTTTCCTTTTCCAGCTCCATTTCTTCATAGCTTAATGATAATGGATTTACGCAGTCCAAAATTTTAGCAACTACATAATACAAAACAATCCAGAACTTCTGGTTGTTCACTATGGACAAAGACAGTTAGCATACACTGAAAACTGATTAGAAAGAACTGAGATATGCCTCAAGAGATGGCAGAGGAAAAGGAGATTAACTAAATTGATCAAACTGGCAAATAGCACATCACTCTAAATCATTTCTCTTACATAGTTAACAACAGGGGGCTAGATTTGGTAGCACATATACTAAAAAGCAACAGAAAAGATGTTAAAAAAAAAAAAAGAGCACAAGAGGAAGCTCCACTCCCAGGCGCTCTAACAAGCCCAGGATCAGAGGTGAGGAGGACACAACATCTGTCCCAACACCCAAAGTAACTGGGACCAGCGGGACCAGGCACACAGCAATTCCACCAATCCAGTGGCTCAGGTTTCTTCTGGTCTGTTTGGGCTGGTGCCCTGAGCAGACTTTGGGTGCAAACTCTGCAGTCATTTCTAAAACACTCAGAGGAAACTCCACTCCCAGGTGCTCTAACAAGCCCAGGGTCACAGGATCCCAGATTCACAGATCACAGAGACAGCTTGACTCTGAGGAGTTCTGACAAAACCAGGATCACAGGAAGGACAGGCTCCAGTCAGATTTAGCAAGGGCAGGTAGCACTAGAGACAACCAGATGATGTGGGGCAAGTGTAAGAATATGAGCAACACAAATCAAGGTTACTTGGCATCATCAGAACCCAATACTTCCACCATTGCAAGTCCTGGACACACCATCACACTGAAAAAGCAAGATTCAGATATAAAATCACTTCTCATGATGGTGATACAGGACTTTAAGAAAGACATAAATAGCACCCTCAAAGACATACAGGAGAACACAGGTAAACAGTTAGAAGCCCTTCAAGAGGAAACACAAAAATCCCTTAAAGAACTACAGGAAAACACAATCAAACAGGTGAAGGAAATGAGCAAAACCTCCCAGAATGGGAGGAAAAATGGAAATAGAAACAATAAAGAAATCAGAAAGAGAGACAACCCTGGAGATACAAAACCTAGGAAAGAAATCAGGAGTCATAGATGCAAGCATCACCAACAGAATACAAGAGATAGAAGAGAGAATCCCAGAGGTAGAGGACACCATAGAAAACATTGACACAACAGTCAAAGAAAATGCAAAAAGCTCCTAACC
>JADRCC010166644.1:0-16986 GCA_019843855.1 Hylomyscus alleni | reverse complement strand
CTCCGGCCTTCCTCTGGCTTACCCAGATCCTCCAGCCTTCTCTGGCTAACCCAGATCCTCTGGCCTTCTCTGACTTACCCAGATCCTCTGGCCTTCTCTGACTTACCCAGATCCTCTGGCCTTCTCTGGCTCACCCAGATCCTCCGGCCTTCCTCTTTTAAAGACCGGGGTAAATCCATTGAGCCCAATAGATTAATTTTCCCATCTCAAATTTTTAATGTAATCCCATCTGAAATATCCCTTTTGCCATGAAAGAGACACAGTCACAGGGCCTCGAGATTAAGGTGTGGATCCTTCGGGGCATACATTGTGCAGACTGCCATGAAGCATGTTGTCATTGCTTCACCCAAATTTGGCTTTAGTTTATAAGGTCAGTGATGATCTGTTATTAGTCACAACCATTATACGCAATGGTTTCTTTTTGTGGGAAAGTACTGTATGTGGATTACTTACAATTATAATAAGAATGAGCATTTTGCACTTATTTTCATCTTTTTAGAATATTGCACATTGCACGAGAAATACAAACGTTTAAATGGATCTAGAGGTAAAAGGAGTGGCTGCCTCTAGGAGCCAGACTCGGCTATTTTCTGGAAGAAAGAATTCACTGCAAGTATGTAAGCCCTAGAGTTTTCCTCTTACAGAGTGATTCCCTCAGTAGATTCCAGTATTCTTTATTTATTCCTCTTTTTATGACTATTCACACTCGCAAATATTTAGGATCGGCACTTCTTAGATTTGTAAGTGCGGGACCACTAAAGTTGACGATAATCATTATTTTAATATTTGCTATTGATTATTATAGTCTTTTTTAAAATTTATTTATTTATTATATGTAAGTACACTATCGCTGTCTTTAGACACCCCAGAAAAGGGCGTCAGATCTCGTTACAGATGATTGTGAGCCACTATGTGGTTGAAGGGATTTGAACTCAGAACCTTCGGAAGAGCAGTCGGTGCTCTTAACCACTGAACCATCTCCCCAGCCCAATTATTTTAGTCTTAATCTCTTAATTTTAAGCTTATTGCTTTATTGTTATTTTTAAAAAATCACCCACGTATTTACAGAAAAACATAAGAGAAAGAAGAAAATATAAAAGAAGAGGAAAATATCATTTGCCTTACAATCTGTCCCGTATTACATGCTAGTGTGTTTATGTTTAATTGATACATCATTGTAAACTGCCTTTTTATTAGCTTACCCTATCAGCATTTTTAATATTAAATGTTCTAAAAGTAGTTCTAGCGGTCACATACAATATAGTGTAGTTTATAGACAAAGGGAGACTTAAAAGATCACCATCTACACTTCCTCTAAATTGTATACTGCTTACTTAAAATGAAGTTTCAGTGACAGAATCCCTTGTTTTATTTATCTTGTACTCAAAACCTGCTTTTTTGACTAAGGGTAAATATTTAAGGGAGAGCCGTGGGTGTTTAAAGCAGAGGATGTGGTAAAATGTAGGCCGAAACAGAAGGTGTTAAGGAAAATGACATCTTTATTCACCACCTGTTTAGGATCCTGAAAGGCAAAATGGCTGCAGACTCAAACCACGGAGCTAAGGATGATGTAGCAATCATCAGCTTGCTATTTTTGGATTTAAATCCAATCAAAATGTTTGCAGAGCAAATTTTACATTTTTTTTATGGTAGATATGTAGGAAAGGCATCTGGGTTTGGATGGCGAGGAACCTCCTTCTCAGTCCTCAAGACACTACTGCTTTATAGTTCACGGAGTAACAGAGCACAGTTCCTCTTTCTCTGGTATATTATAGTGATTTTTCATTTAAAATTTATTGAGAATTTCACACATAAGTACTATATTTATAACATTGTCTACTCACTCCCTTCTTCTAACTCTTCCCAAGTGCCCCAAAGTCCCGTTGACCCTTTGATTATTATAATAAATTACAACATATAATATAATATAAGATATATAATACATAACATTATAATATATACTATATAATATACAATATATATGTAATGTCATCTATAATCTATAATACAAAACATAATACATAATACATAATAAAGTATACAATATACAACATAAAATGTATAACATAATTTATCACATAGTAACATATTAATATAGTTATATATTATACATGTATATAATATATACATATATATTAATTATATACATAATGTATTACACATATAATTTATAAATACAACCTGCTGAGTCCCTTCAATGTTGTTATATGTGTATGTATTTAGGGATGACCACTTGGGACTGGTTAACTTATCAGGGCTTTGAGAAGAGGGATCTCTCTCTCGTTCTCTCTCTGCAGTCAATAATTGCCTATAGAAATTCATGTGGGGGTGGGGCTTCCACCCACAGTTGACACTAGTGTTATTTTTCAGGTCTTGTTTAAACAACCGTGTTGAGATTTCCTGGGTATAGCTTCCCTGTCACGGACATGTCTGACAGGAGACACCCAGTCACTCTGCCTGCTCCACCTTGATTATAGTTTGCTTGCACATGCTCCCAAGCTCAGTGCGGTGAAGGTGGCGATCATGTGTCTTAGCTGTCATTTTTTCTGTGTCTTAATCTCAGTGAGGAAGGTTTGGGAGGCACATTTTCTATGGAGTTTACTGAGAAAAATAACGGAACTCTTTTTGTTGCATCCAGTTATGATTATCTTCTAATGTATAAGGTACACTGATTGTGTTTCTTGTATTTTCTTTCTTTCTCTCTTTCTTTCTTTTTTAATTAAAGCAAGCATGGACTTCCAGATCATGGGAAATCCAAAATTCCTGCCTACCTATGTAAGCTATATTTCTTCACATATTTATTGCTGAATAGGCAAACACTTATGATACTTGGATTAGTTTAAAAAAACCTATATATGCATATTTATATATATGTAGGCATATAGTTTTGATTGTGAAGTGCAGAAAAAACTGAGAGAGAGAGAGCCTGAATATTATTGTGGCAGAATTAAAAGTCTTATTCTGATAGGATAGTAAGAATATAGATAATATTATGTTGTTCTTATTTTATTTAATGCCGCTCTCCCATTTTTTTCTGAAAAAGCTGAATCCTTTCTTTCAAAAATTCATTTTGCCTTTTAAAATTCAAATTTACTTTAAAATAATATATAACATTACAAAACTGTATCTACTTTACTTCTTTTTAGTCTACAGAAAGTATCAGTGTGGTGTAGTTGAGCCTAGCAAATTGCTACTTCTAGTATTCTAAAGGAATTCTGTAGGGTATTTTGATGCATGTGTAAATCAGGATAAGCATACCTGCTCTAAGTGCATATATTAAAGAAACGTGTGACATCCTTCACTTCATGATGGGCAGATAAAGGTTATCTAGCAGTAACTATACCTGTAATTTAAACTGTTATGTTGAAGAATATGAAAATGTTATTGATATTATTTTTACATTTATATATTTTTTATATTGGTATATTTTTATATTATTGAAGTTTTCTTTTTAATTTAGATGTGTCTGATATGTTACAGTTTCAAATATTTGAAAAGTATAAAACACTTTAAAAATATATTTCATATAATTTAGATTGGAAGATATCTTTTTTTATTGATGTTTTCTTTTTTTACAATATCTCCTTTCCCAGGTTCTCCACCCCCCCCAAAAAAAGAAAAAAATAAAATAAAAAAGAAATCAAAAACTAAATCAAACCCCTGTTCCCTCCACCCTCCCTCTGCTCACCACCCTACCCCCTCCTGCTTACTGGCCTTGGCATTCCCCTACACTGGAGCATAGATCCTTCCCAGGGCCAAGGGCCTGTCCTCCCATTGATGACAGACTTGGCCATCCTCTGCTATATGCATGCTGCTGGAGCCATTATTCCCACCATGTGTACTCTTTGGTTGGTGTTTTAGTCCCTGGGAGCTCTGAGGGTACTAGTTAGTTCATATTGTTGTTCGTCCTAAGGGGCTGCAAACCTTTCAACTTATTGGGTCCTTTCTCTAGCTCCTTCATTGGGGACCCTGTACTCAGTCCAATGGATGGGTGTGAGCCTCTGCTTCTGTATTAGTCGGGTACTGTCAGAGCCTCTCAGGAGACAGCTATATCAGGCTCCTGTCATCCAGCACTTGTTGGTAACCACAATAATGTCTAGATTTGATGACTGTATATGGGAAGGATTCCCAGATGGAGCAGTCTCTGAATTGTCCTTCCTTTAGTCTCTGTTCCATAGTTAGTCTCTACAACTCCTTCCATGGGTATTTTGTTCCCCCTTTTAAGAAGGAATGAACTATCCACACTTTGGTCTTCCTTCTTCTTGAGTTTCTTGTGGTTTGTGGTTTGTACTTTGTGTATTCCGAGCTTCTGGGCTAATAACCACTTATCAGAGAATGTATACCATATGTGTTATTTTGTGATTGGGTTACCTCACTCAGGATGGTTTTCTCCAGATCCATCCACTTCGCTTCTAAGAAGGACTGATGTATCCACATTGTGGTCTTCCTTCTTGAGCTTCATGTGGTCTTTGAATTGTATCTTGGTTATTCTGACTTCTGGGCTAATATCCACTTATCAGTGAGTGCATACCATGTGTGTTCTTTTGTGATTGGGTTACCTCACTCAGGATGATATTCTCCAGGTCCATCCATTTCCCAAGAATTTCATAAATTCATTATTTTTAATAGCTGAGTAGTACTCCATTGTGTAGATGTACCACATTTTCTGTA
The DNA here is from genome assembly GCA_019843855.1 of Hylomyscus alleni. Taxonomy (NCBI): domain Eukaryota; kingdom Metazoa; phylum Chordata; class Mammalia; order Rodentia; family Muridae; genus Hylomyscus; species Hylomyscus alleni. The sequence continues at coordinate 12,315 of JADRCC010166644.1, read as the reverse complement.
TGTATCCATTTCTCTGTTGAGGGACATCTGGGTTGTTTCCAGTTTCTTGCTATTATAAATAAGGCTGCTATGAACATAGTGGAGCATGTGTCCTTATTACATGTTGGAGCATCTTCTGGGAATATGCCCAGGAGTGGTATAGCTGGGTCCTCTGGTAGTACTATGTCCAATTTCCAGAGGAACCGCCAAACTGATTTCCAGAGTGGTTGTACCAGCTTGCAATTCCACCAGCAATGAAGGAGTGTTCCTCTTTCTCCACAACCTTGCCAGCCTCTGCTGTCACCTGAGTTTTTTATTCTAGCCAATCTGACTGGTGTGAGGTGGAATTTCAGAGTTGTTTTGATTTGCATTTCCCTGATGACTAAGGATGTTGAAAATTTCTTTAGGTGCTTCTCAGCCATTCGGTATTCGTCAGCTGAGAATTCTTTGTTTAGCTCTGTACCCCATTTTTTAGTAGGGTTATTTGGTTCTCTGGAGTCTAACTTCTTAAGTTCTTTGTATATGTTGGATATTAGCCCTCTATCAGATATAGAATTAGTAAAGATCTTTTCCCAATTTGTTGGTTGTTGTTTTGTCCTATTGACAGTGTCTTTTGCCTTACAGAAGCTTTGCAATTTTATGAGGTCCCATTTGTCAATTCTTGATCTTAGAGCATAAGCTATTTTTGTTCAGGAAAATTTCCCCTGTGCCTATGTGCTAGAGGTTCTTCCCCACTTTCTTTTCTATTAGTTTCAGTGTATCTGGTTTTCTGTGGAGGTCCCTGATCCACTTGGACTTGAGCTTTGTACAAGGAGATAGGAATGGGTTGATTTGCATTCTTCTACATGCTAACCACCAGTTGAGACAGCATCATTTGTTGAAAGTGCTCTTTTTTTCCACTGGATGGTTTTAGCTCCTTTGTCAAAGATCAAGTGGCCATAGGTTTGTGGGTTCATTTCTGGGTCTTCAATTCTATTCCATTGATCTACCTGCCTGTCACTGTACTAATACCATGCAGTTTTTATCACAACTTGTCTGTAGTACAGCTTAAGGTCCGGGATGGTGATTCCACCAGAAGTTCCTTTATTGTTGAGAATAGTTTTTGCTATCCTGTTTTTTTTTTTTTTTTTTTTTTTTGTTATTCCAGATGAATTTGCAAATTGCTCTTTCTAAGTCTGTGAAGAATTGAGTTGGAATTTTGATGGGGATTGCATTGAATCTGTAGATTGCTTTTGGCAAGATGGCCATTTTTATTATATTAATCCTGCCAATCCACGAGCATGGGAGATCTTTCCATTTTCTGAGATCTTCTTCAATTTCCTTCTTCAGAAACTTGAAGTTCTTGTTAAATAGATCTTTTACTTGCTTAGTTAGAGTTACACCAAGGTATTTTATATTATTTGTGACTATTGTGAAGGGTGTTGTTTCCCTAATTTCTTTCTCAGCCTGTTTATCCTTTGTGTAGAGGAAGGCCACTGGTTTGCTTGAGTTAATTTTATATCCAGCTACTTTGCTGAAGTTGTTTATCAGGTTTAAGAGCTCTCTGGTGGAATTTTTGGAGGCACTTAAGTATACTATCATATCATCATCAAATAGTGATAATTTGACTTTTTCCTTTCCAATTCGTATCCCTTTGATCTCCATTTGTTGTCTAATTGTTCTGGCTAGGACTTTAAGTACAATATTGAATAGGTAGGGAGAGAGTGGGCAGCCTTGTCTAGTCCCTGATTTTAGTGGGATTGCTTCAAGTTTCTCTCCATTTAGTTTGATGTTGGCTACTGGTTTGCTGTAATTTCTTTTAGTATGTTTAAGTATGGGCCTTGAATTCCTGATCTTTCCAAGACTTTTATCATAAAGTGATGTTGTATTTTGTCAAATGCTTTCTCAGCATCTAATGAGATGATCATATGATTTTTTTCTTTGAGTTTGTTTATATAGTGAATTACATTGATAGCTTTCCATATAGTGAACCATCCCTGCATCCCTGGGAAGAAGCCTACTTGATCATGATGGATGACCATTTTGATGTGTTCTTGGATTCATTCAATTTACAGGAATTTTATTGAGTATTTTTGCATCGATATTTATAAGGGAAATTGGTCTCAAGTTTTCTTTCTTTGTTAAGTCTTTGTTTGGTTTAGGTGTTAGAGTAATTGTGGTTTCATAGAACGAATTGGGTAGAGTATCTTCTGTTTCTATTTTGTGGAGTAGTTTGAGGAGTATTGGTATTAGGTCTTCTTTGAAGGTCTGATAAAACTCTGCACTAAACCCATCTGGTCCTGGGCTTTTATTGGTTGGGAGACTATTAATGACTGTTTCTATTTCATTAGCAGATATGGGACTGTTTAGATCGTTGATCTGATCTTGATTTAACTTTGTTACCTAGTATTTGACATAGAAACTAAAAGCAGCAATTTGCCAGACTGAACCACACCACACGGATATTTTCTGTGGACTAAAAATAAGCAAAGCCATTCATTTCATATGTTGCTCCATGATAGATACTACAGCAAGATATAAAATATAAATTATGTTTAAGTAAAATGTTATGCTTAGGTACTGAATACACAGTAGAGAGAATATAGCAAGGGGCGTGTGTCAAGGAGAAGAGCATGGCACATTCCAGTTGTGTGCTAAAATATGTTTACAATTGATATGAGATGTGCTATTTACTACATCTTTTTTGTTGTTTTGTTTTTGTTTTTTGTTTTTTTGTTTTTCAAGACAGGGTTTCTCTGTGTAGCCCTGGCTGTCTTGGAACTCACTCTGTAGACCAGGCTGGCCTCGAACTCAGAAATCCACCTGCTTCTGCCTCTTAAGTGCTAGGATTAAAGGCGTGTGCCACCACTGCCTGTCTATTTACTACATCTTTAGTTGCTCATTATAAAAATTAAGTGCATGTTAAGTTGATCAAAATGTTCGTTAGGCAAATTTATATTAGCAAGAAATTTACTAAGTTAATAAAATATTTAAATCATTACAAAGTTTATTTAGCCTATTTCTACCCACAGAGTGTTTTGTTTGTTTTTCCCTGAATATTTATAACCAGCCTATGGCCACAGTGATGAACTAGTTCCAATATGAATGTTGCTTGATATATTTATTTGCCATCAAATATTATGAGTGGCTTCTCGGTGAGACCAATTTTGAATGCTTAAAATCGTATTACTGAGCATTCTCTTGTGCTACCCACTACCTGACAGCTCCATATATGGTATATTTAAGTTTTATTTGCAGTATTGATATTTCTCCCTCCACTGCTTAAGTCTCAGAAGTCAACAAAATAGATAGTAAATCAAATCCTGATTCGCAGTATTTGCTGATTTCGATGTTGATAGTCCAATCTCAAGGGAACAGAGTTGGAAAGAAATGTGCAGTTATGGTGTGATTCAGATATAGATCTTACTAACCTGCCACGTGCTCACTTCAACAGGATGGTAGATATTATAGGGCAAGCACAACAGTAGAGCAGGAAAGTCGTTAGGATGATGGATTTGAGAATGTATTGCCTTCATCCTTTTCTTGTGTGTCTGTGTGTGTGTGTGGTGTGCATCTGTGCCTCCAGGGATCCGTTCCCATCCTCTTGGGGCTGATGACAAGCAGCTGGCCCTCCTACCCAGCTTTTATGTGGGTTCCAGGGACCTGAACTACAATGCCTTGTTCATTGAGGCACCTCCTTATTCTCATCTTTGTATGAATATAATGTATTTCATCATCATTTTGTATCCTTTTTAAAGTTATTATCATTATTTTTTATTTTATCATTCTCTATTAATAATGACTATACTTAATAACTAATATGAAAAGTTAATGAATATTTGTCAAAAACTAGGCAGTGGTAGCCAACATACCATTAGCTTAATTGTTACTTTGTACAGATAATGTATTTGATAATGATTTTTCTGTTATTACAGACTCACTTAAAATTTTATGAGATGCATAGATTATTTTTTTTTAGGGTCCCGCCACTTGATCTGGGAAGCCTTGTTGACTCTGATGAGGAGGTAATTTTAAACTTTATGTCTAATATCGTAAATCTTTGACTGCGGCTGCCCCATCAGCATGTACTGACCCTTATTCCATTTTACCTTTTAGGATAATTTTTCACAAGCAGCTCGTGGTACAGTCCATGTTCGTCTTAACCCACCACAGTCACAGCCTGCTCTGGGGTGGGCTATGCCATGTCAAAGGCCATATATTCAGCATCATCTACATGAAGTGGTCAGTGTGTTTTTCAGTGTTACAGTACATACCATGAGAGCTGTTCTTGGCTTACATGTTTTTTTTTTCCAATTAATCAACATGTTCTCAGTTTACATAAGTCACATATAAAAATTTCCAGCAGCGGTACTGATGAGACAGTTTTACAGTTTTTCGAATACTGAAATGACATTCTAAATACTTACAAAGTTGCTAAGTTACAAAAGTGTGTCTGAGTACGGATTCCAGGAATTTTTTTAAAAATTGTAAAATATGAGAACATAACGTGAGTGACAGGAGATTGATTTCCTAGAAATTAGTTCAGACTTAGAATACTAAGAAGTAGGGAAATAATCATACTTAATCAATAATAAAAGTAAATATACCACCTCAGTTTGTATTTTACAATGGTTATTGCTTTACATTTGGTTCTGCCTTCTCTTCTGTTATACTTGCATCTCCTCAGAACTCTTCAAGGGCTGGACTGGTATTTATATTTTCTTTTTGCAGTATCTGTGCCTATCTAAGTCCACTGGCTCTGTTATCTCTTGCTGCCATGGAAATTTGACAGGGAACCACAAAATACGAGGGGGTAAAATACAGTAATATTCTAGAAATGGCAATGCTTCTTAGCAATGTGAGTTGCTAATTCCTAGGACTGTTTTAGTCAGAAAAGAAACAATCTACATAAAATATCTAAGGGAAAAATATCTTGATGTTAATTCTTTCAAGTTACTTTCGCAGTAGACCTTCAGCAGCAAAAATGGACTACTGAGGTCAAGTGTCCATTCTGATCAATTCTTTTTATTTTTAATAATATATATTGTATTAATTTTATATAATATATAAAATATATAAAATAAAATATATAAAATATAATATATGTTGTACATATATGTGTGTGTATATACATATATACATACATATATAGATATACATACATATATACATATATATATATTCAGTTTCCCTGAGTAGTCCACCAGGGTCGCTTCAAACTCACAGAGATCCACTAGCCTCTACCTCCTGAGTGCTGGAATTAAAAGGTGTGTGCCACTATGCCTGGCTCACTCTGCTCAATCCTATCTGCTCTGATCAATGCTCGTTTAAGCTAAATGTTTTTTGTTTTGCTTTCCATTAAATAATCAGTTAGCTTATTTATTCATGTTAGCCTAATATTTTAATGTCCCCTCTGTTCGGAACACGGACTATCATGGCCTTTTTAGAGTTAAGTGCTATGATAAAACGGTAAGTGTGGTAATGTCACCAAGAAAAATACTATGTCTTTTTAAAAAATATTATTTCCTGACCAACAGTGTACTTTGTTTTACCCTTAGGAACAGGATGTAATACCTGAAGACTTGCCAGCGCCAACAGGCAAATATAAGCTAAAGTACCAGCAGTATGCAAGTGAAATGAAGGACGGTTACAAACAGTACATTCAGAGGAGCGCAGAGAAGCCAAAGGCAGCAAGCAGGCCAGAGGCAACGGAGAAGGTAACAGACCAGCCTCCGGAGGACGAACGAACTTCAAAGTGAACAGTGCGCGTGTCTTAGAAATGTTGTTTTTACTGTTAATTACAGAAAGTATAATGTTGAACATTTATTTCAATAAGCCAGGGCTATTTAAAACAGTTTACTTACATCAAGTAGTTTACTTTTCATGACAAAACCAAAGCACCGTTGTCAGGATTTCTCACATGGAAAATTTTATTCCTATCCTCACATGTGTGTTTAGTCTTTCCATTTAAGTGATAGTGGTAGCATATATAAAATGTATGGATGTGTAGCATATATAAATGTGTATATATATATATATATATATATATATGCATATATATTTTTTTCATGCAGTTGTCATGAAATATAGTTTATTTGGGCTTTATTAGTTTATAGTTTATTTTAGGCAGGCATGGCGCAGGAGGAGCTGAGAGTTCTACACTTCATGGAAGGCTGCTAGTGGAAGACTTCTTCAAGGCTGCTAGGATGAGGGTCTTAAAGCCCATGTCCACAGTCATATACCTACTCCAACAAGGCCACACCTACTCCAACAGGGCCACATCTTCTAATAGTGCCCCTCTCTGGACTAGGTATATAGAAACCATCACAGTAAGTGTAATGGGTACTGAAGATACAGTTCATTGATAGACTGCTTGCAATTGGATGTAAATCGAATAAAAAAATAAATTAATGGGGGGGGGGGGAAGAATCAGGTTAGACCACTCCTGAGCAATGCCACCCAAGGTTGACCTCTGGCCTCCATATCTGAATGGGCACATGTGAATGTGAGCCCCTGCCCCACACATACACTCCAAGTCTCCATGATTTTCTATATAAATCACTTGATGAACTGCCTAGTACTGTGAGACTCAAAACACTATGTAAAAGGGACAGTTGTTAAAGTAGCATCTAACCATCCCTCTCTGGAAAGAGATGAATCTAGTGTCAGAAATGCGAGCCTCGCCCTAGCAGGGAGGAATAATGGGGATCGATTCCCTGCTGATTTGGTAAAGTTAACCTTTTACACATGGGAGCGAGGGCCAGGGCCACGTGACAGGCAGGGGAGCGAGGGCCACGTGACAGGCTGCAGCTGCTGACTGTTCTGACTGATGCCAGGAGACATGCAATCAGCTGAAACAGTAAATTAAGCCCATCTTCTTGATTCTGCTTGCCAATTGCCTTTGTTGAGTTTTCCTTCTACTTATTGTAAAAAAGGTCACGAGTCTCTCTCCAGTTGTTTCACTAATTGCATTGGTTACTTTGTTCATTTCTGTGGCAAAAAAAACTCGACAAAGGTAACTCAAGGAAGGAAGGATTCACTTTGGCTCAGAGTTTGGGCGCTCAGTCCATTATGGCTGTAGAAGTGAGAGGCAGGTGCGCACACTGTGGAGAGAGGCGAATGCTCCCAGCTTCTCCCTGTTATTTGTTTTGGAATGCTAGTCCATAGGATGGTGCCGCCCGTGTTCATCCTTCTCTGTGCATCTCTGTGGAGAACACACTTAGAGCTACATCCAGATGTCTGTTTCCATGGTGATTCTAGATTCTACCAGGCTGATGATGAAAATTAACCATCACGGAAACTTAAAATTTAAACTTAAATAAGAATATATATGTATGTGTATGGGTAAGGAAACATCTTTAAATAAAACATGAAATTTATTAAAATGCCTTTTAGGAAGATGCTATTAATTCCTAATTATACTTAGTTGTAATCATATATATATGTGTATATATATGTATAGGTATGTATGTATGTATATATGGATGTATATATTCACATATATACACACACATGTGTGTATATATATGTATGTGTATGTCTATATATACACACACATACATACATATCAACTTCTATAAATACACAAGACATCTTTCACTTTGGAAATGACCATCATCGCTTACTTTTCTAATAAGCTTATTAAATAGTTAACTAGTGTTCATGTACTAGGCTCCCGTTCAGGCACTGGACACAAGTTAACGAATGAAACAGATAAAAGTATCTCTACTTGGAGAACTCCCATCTTAATGGATAGAGCTAGTAAGAAAGACCACCAATGGGTCTGTTAACCCAGTCTGTCAGTTTTATATGGCAGATGGTGAGCGACGCTGTGAACAGGAGACAGGGACAGGCGGAGCTATAGGCATGCCGTAGTGATCCATGGTCGTCAGGGAGACCTTTACAATAAGATATCATTTCAGCTCTCACCTGAAAAAGATGAGAGACAAGCAGTCAGAAGAAAGGCTTCAGTGCTGTGGAGTAGGATTGGTCATGAAGCATTTGAAAACTATGGTGTAAGACTGTAGTTTGGTTAGCAGAGGAGGAGGGCGAGGTGGACTAGATAGGAAGAGACTGTTCAGTTACAGGGAGGCAGATCGTAGAGGCCCCACAGTCCATGTGAGGGCTTCTGTCTCTTTCTCTGAGGTAGTCTGCTTTATTTTGTTGTGAGTAGGTCTTTATTATGGGCACAACTAGAATCAGGAAGACCTTTAAGGAGACCAGCAATATAATGTAAGCACCAAGTACAGAGGAGGGCTCTTACTCAGATGGGTATAAAACAGACATAGTTGAGAAGCAGTCTCACTGGATAGGCTTTTGGCTAGAGTATGAAGGTGGGCCAAGTTGCTAATAGATTTGTTGTACACTTGAGAGACAGAGATCAGAGTGACTGGATGTGGTTTAATATTTAGGGTGACGTCATCTGTAGGAATTGGCTAATCCACATACAGAAAGATGGGACCTGTCAGTCACACATTGTTCCCAGAAAGGGGGGGTTGGGGATAGAGGGAGATATTCTCCAAGGGTTCAGTGCTGTTTATCAGAAGAGTACGCTCTGGGGAACTAATGTTAGTAAGTGCATGGTGACTGCAGTTCTTTTATTTATTTATTTATTTATTTATTTTCTTTTTAATGAACAAACAAAACCAACAAGAACAAACCCCTGTTGCCTCCCCCCTCCCCATGCCTGCCACCCCACCCTCTCCCACTTATCAGCCCTGTCATTCCCCTACACTGGGGCACAGAACCTTCACAGGGCCAAGGGCCTCTCCTCCCATTGATGACCGACTTTGCAATCCTCTACTATAGACATGCTGCCAGAACAATCAGACTAACCATGTATAGTCCTTGGTTGGTGGTTGAGTCCCTGGGAGCTCTGAGGGCATTGGTCAGTCCATATTGTTGTTCGTCCCAAGAGGCTGCAAATCCTTCAACTCCTTTGGTTCTTTCTCTAACTCCTTCCTTGGGGACCCTGTACTCAGTTCAATGGATGGCTGTGAGCCTCTACTTCTGTATTAGTCAGGTACTGTCAGAGCCTCTCAGGAGACAGCTATATCAGGCTGGAGTGCCTTTCCTTCAGTCTCTGCTCCATAGTTAGTCTCTGCAACTCCTTGCATGGGTATTTTGTTCCCCCTTTTAAGAAGGAATGAAATATCTTCCTTTTTCTTGAGTTTCTTGAGGTTTGTGGGTTGTACTTTGTGTATTCCAAACTTCTTGGCTAATAACCACTTATCAGAGAGGACTGCAGTTCTTAATGTTAAGTATTTTGGAATTCTATGAGGAAATTTTAACTACTCACTACACTGTCGGGTGTGAATTGACCTTACTGTTGTAATTATCACACAATGAACACATAACAAGTTATCACATTTTATACCCTAAGTATGTACATCTTCTGTTTGTCAGTTTAACAGTATTAAATTACAAAATAACTCTACACTTCTTGGTCAGAGCAGTTTGCCATATAAGCAAGAGGTAGGAAAAGACTATGCGAGAGTCAGCGGTGGGTGGTTTAACTTGGTGTATGGAATGGAAGGCTCACCACTCGTCTTTTCTGGAAAGTTCAAAGCAAAGTGAGTCTGTTTGTTTCAAGACAGGGTCTCACTGTGTACTCTTTAGTGCCCTGGAATTCACTCTGTAGAACAGGCTGGCTTTGAACTCAGAGATGTCCCTGCTTATGCCTCCTGAGTGGTGGGATTAAAGGTGTGGACCACCACACCTGGTTAAAAATGATTTTTTCAACTCAGACATAATGCTACTTTAGCATATTTTGAAAGCTTATTCTTTAATTTACTTCAGCATTAGCTAGGCATATTCTTGGTGTTCATTTAAATAAGTTATTTTTTAGAAGAAATTAAATATTATCAGGTAAGTAAATCAAACTGTAAAGCATTCTCCTTCATGCTTTTCTTCGAAATAGTTATTATCAGGCATGGGGTCACAGCAATCATGAAGTTTCTGTCCTCATGGAACAGAACTCATGTTAGGAGATGCAGACAATAAATCATAAGCAATATGCAATAGTATTTCATAGATCAGTGAAAGGTCATGAAGTCAGGGAAGAATTTGACAACAGTGTGACCTTCCAAGTAAGATAGACAGTGAGCAGAAATCCCAGAGAAGACACTCTTGAAATCTGGCATGCTCCTGACTAGTTGCTATCAGAGTGTTTTGTAAGGTAAGGGATTATATATCTCATATTTATAGAAAATTTTGGTGTTTACCTTTTTGAAATCCCAAAGAATCCTTTAGTACTTCTGAATATAGACTAGACCTTGCCCCATGCATGGATCCAGGACCAGACCTGACTGGGGCAGGGAGGGAATGAAGAAAGGCAAACACATGGACACACACAAAAGCTGGGCTCTCAATGGCAAAGACTCACCACCCCAGAAGTTCAGCCTGCTTATTTCATAGAGTTGAAAAGGGAGGCAGGGTCATTCGTTCAGATAAACAAGGAGCCAGGGTTATCCCATTCTGCTGAACCAGGAGGCGGGTTTACCTAATGGACCGAGCCATCTCTGTAGGGCTGTAATCATCCGGAGGGAGAAAGCTGTGATGGACATTCTCTGCACACATTATTGATATTGGCACTTGGATTAGGAGGGCAGGATTTGCTATTTCCCTGAGTCTAGCCTGGGGCTGAGGTATTGGGCTTTGACAAGGTCCTGCCCATGTCAACCACACGCATTCCTCTTAGGACTTCATACCACACAGGATGTCCTCTAAGGCCCAACAGGACATATCCACATTTATTGAGCCTGTAAGGACTCAGTATGTACAGTGGTGATTACGACCATTTCTATCTTTTACTTAATGTTTACTATATATCAGGTCATTTTTTTTTTTATATCAGGTCATTTTTATAAGCATTAAGAATTTGTCATCCCGTTTATCATCTTCTGATGCAGTAGCTACTGTTATTCCCAGTTTGTGACTAACATGAGACTCAGACCCAGAAAGATCACTTAGCTGAACAAAGAAAGGCCTGCCTCCTCAAACAGGCTTGTACTCTCAATTCTCAAACAGCCTTTGAGATACGTGGTCTCTTCCTGGGTTTTTGTTAAAAGCAGATAACGTGAACACGTGCCTGACGATCTGCTTATTGACTTCTTTGTGTTGTGTGACTAGGTGGAAGGAGCCTGTCTGGATGACCTCATGAATTTGGATAGGAAAGCCCTCTTACAGCAAGGTTATGCAGACAGCCCTTATCGTAGACGGAGCAGTGCGAGGAAATCAGACGTGGTAAGCCGTTGGCAGTTTTGTTCTTGTTTATTTGCTAATCCATGAAGATGTTTACTCTCTGTAGAGGAATTTTAACCCAGCAACATGGCTGTTTGAGCAAGGAATCACATCTAAAGACCTTCTAGGTCTGTGTGATCCAGCTGGAATGCCGACACGCCTTAGTACATACCTTTAATCCCTAATAATGAAGGTGGGGTTTCCAGGACGCGTCTCCAGGGGGTATGTAGAGAAAAGGGCCGCCATGTTTTCCTTCTTTGTTCCAGGAAATGCAAGGCACCTTGTTGGACATATGTCCTGATGTCTACTGAAATTTAAGTGCATTAACTTTTAGGGAATGGCAATGGAAGATTTAATCATTGGAATCTGATATATTAACAGTAGTCATTTATACTTAGGGAGAAAATTGGAAACAGTATATTTTATGATGTGCGTTTAAGTGTTCTGCCTTATGGATAACAGAATTGTTTTATAATTTTATTTTCTCAGGAGACTGTGGCTATAGAGAAGAAGAAACAGACCGTCGCAGAGCAAATGATGATAGACCACTTATCCAGGTGGGCGCTAGTTAACTCCCACCACACCCGTATTCTCAAAGGGACCACTAAATATTTTCTTCACACAAAGCATCTATACATGCTTGTCAGACAGTGCTTAGCTGGCAGCAGTTCCCAGCCTTTCTGCTCACTGCACCCTTATCCGTGAGTTTTGTTTTTAATAAACACTTGAGATGAACAGAAATACTTAAAAATTCAGGCTAGGGAGAACAGTCTGTGAAGTGCTTGTCATGTTAGCAGAAGGACTTGGTTTAGTCTCAGAACCAAAGTGAAAAGGCAGGTATGGTCGCAAGTGTTTGTAATTTTAGTGCTGGGGAGGAGACTTGGGGCTTGCTTGTCAGCCAGCCTTACTTGCTTGGTGAGCTCCAAGCCAATGAGAGACCCTGTATCAAAAGATAATGGGGGTGGCTCCAGAGGTTGACCTCTGGCGTCCATTCACATGTATACATACAAATGAACCCACATGATCATGTATTCACAGGTAGGCAGGCATGTGTGTTTGGATGCACGCATACATACACACACACACACACACACACACACACACACACACACACAC
>JADRCC010166642.1:0-11815 GCA_019843855.1 Hylomyscus alleni | reverse complement strand
TTCTCTCTCTCTCTCTCTCTCTCTCTCTCTCTCTCTCTCTCTCTGTCTCTCTCTCGCTCGCTCTCTCGCTCGCTCTCTCGCTCGCTCTTGCTCTCTCACTCTCTTGCTCTCTCTCTTTCTCTCTCTGCCAATCTGATGACCCTTATTTCTTGCCTCTGCATCTTTGTTCCTCTTTTGCTATCTAAGGAGGTTTCAGTCAAGGTTGTTTACACCACCAAAGGTAGTCCAGAGAAAAGGCAGCATGTGAAACACGAAACCTGTGAACCAATTACCTAACTCTATAATGTGTCTTAAAACCTTTGTGTATTTGGGTTCTGATTCCTCTCAATTCAAGGTGAGGAAACATTAAAACACAGGCGAATCTGCTGCAGCATTGGTGCCGATAAGAGTCTGTATTTTGCTCATTAACCTCACTCCTATAATTTTATTCCCGATGATCGGGGAGAGGGGGAGGCATCTGTCCAGATTGTAGGAACTGATAGCAAAGCAGTAGTAGATCTGAACAGCAGTAACCAGGGTTCTGTAGCCAAGCTGGAAGCTCTCACTCGCCCTCTCATGGTGAGTCATGGGAAGACAACTCTTAGCTCCTTCACTTTGGAGAGCACCTTCTGAAGACGTGATTAGTCTGACAGGGAAAACTCACACCCTTAATTCAGTGAAACAAGAGAATAGTCCTCCTATCCCTTGCTCTGACACCAGGCAAATCCTCAAGGCTGCCTCAACTTCAAGATTCTGGTGAAACTGACGCTAAATTGACCCTGTAGTTTTTTCTCTTCCTAGCAAGAACAGTTTTCCTATCTGCTTTCTGTACTTGTTGCCCCCCCAGAAACTTCTGAACTCAAACTAATGTGGAAGTCAATTTCTGAAGAGAACTGGACTACATGGCATCCACTATCCTAATTTTTCATTTAAAAGTTGAAAATGAATAGTATATGAGGGGGGAAAAAACAAGCATAAATGGGTCGATAAGGCTTTACAACCTCTAAAAAGCAGGAGATTGGAAGGCTCGGTGGGTAGGTGCACCTGCAATGAAGGCGTGAGATCTCACTTCCATCTACCCAACTCAGAGGAAGGAAGAAGAAAATCAATCCTGAAAATTATCTTATGACCTCTATGTTTGCACTATAACATGCATGCACCGAGACACACACACACACACACACACTTACACAAAAACACGTGCACGAGCCCAAACAATAACAATAGATAAAAATGTTAATGACTAAGAATAGTTTTTCATTGAAAACTGTTCAAAATGTAGACGATAATTGCTGGATTTTTTTTAATTCTTAAAGCATGTTGTGTTACATGGCTATATAAAGATGAATTTGTATTTGAACATACAATGTTGACCTTTATTATATTATAATAAAGTATTTACAAAATTATTTGCAGATTAGACCCACGACTTTACACGTGACTGTCATCAACATAGCACAGATTTTGAGAACTTTTAGGTAAGTGTTCATTCATTGTACAAATCTATCTCCAAACTTACCAAAATAAGTTGACTGTTTACACAATTTAATGTACGTAATCATTTATTAATAATTACATATTCGCTTAACGAAAAGAAGCATGCCGAGTCTAGTACCCAGCTGATCTTCACGTTGATGGTGAATTCCAGCTGATCTTTACGTTGACGGTGAATCTGACATACCTTCACAGTGTGTTTAAGTGTCAGGAGTATGTCTAGCCTCTCGTCTTGAGAGAGGTCTTTCAGCATGATGCAATTGTAGATGCTTTGCAGCTCTCTGGCTCTTATCGTGAACTGGGTATCCATTTCAATGGTTTTGCCATTAGATCTTCTCCAGACATTTGAAGCGGAACACTTGAAAATAATAATATTGTTGCAATTATGATTAATTAAAGACTGAAAATAACTATTTTGTCCCATCCACTAGAAATCAATCTTCAGTCATAACTAAAGAGATCACTAAGCTTTAAAAAAGATAATCAAAATGAAAGCAGTGCTAAGAGGAAAACTCATAGTACTAAGTGCCTTCATAAAGAAATTGGAAAGATCCTACACTTGTGACTTAACAGCACACCTGAGAGCTCTAGAACAAAAAGAAGCAAACACACCCAAGAGAAGTAGATGGCAAGAAATAATAAAACTCAGTGCTGAAATCAACCAATTAGAAACAATGAGAACAATACAATGAATCAACAAACCAACAGCTGTTTCTTTGAGAAATAAACAAGATAGATAAACCCTTAGCAAAACTAACTAAAGGGCACAGAGACAGTATCCAAATTAACAAAATCAGAAATGAAAAGGGAGACATAACAACAGAAACTGAGGAAATTTTAAAAAGTCATCAGATGTTACTATAAAAGCCTATACTCAACAAAACTGGAAAAATCTAGATGAAATGGATAATTTTCTAGATAGACATCAAATGCCAAATTTAAATCAAGATCAGGTAAACTATCTGAACAGTCCCAGTCCCAAGACCCCTAAAGAAGTAGAAGAAATCAGTAAAAGTCTCCCAACCAAAAAAAAGCCCAGTATCAGATGGATTAAGTACAGAATTCTATCAGATCTTTAAAGAAGAGAAAATACCAATACTCCTCAAACTATTCCACAAAATAGAAACAGAAGAAACACTACCAAATTCATTCTATGAAGTCACAGTTACTCTGATATGTAAACCATACAAAGGTCCAACAAAGAAAGAGAACTTCAGACCAATTTCACTTATGAATATCAATGCAAAAATACTCAATAAAATTCTTGAAAACCAAATCCAAGAACACATTAAAATGATCATTCTCCACGATCAAGTAGGTTCCATCCCAAAGATGCAGGGATGGTTCAATATGTAGAAATCCATCAACATAATCCACTATATAAACAAACTCAAAGAAAAAAATCACATGGTCGTCTCATTAGATGCTGGAAAAGGCCTTTGACAAAATACAACACTCTTTCATGTTAAGTGTCTTGGAAAGATAAGGAATTTGAGGCTCATACTTAACATAATAAAAGAAATATACAGCAAACCAACAGCCAACATCAAATTAAATGGCAAGAAACTTGAAGGAATCCCACTAAAATCAGAGACTAGACAAGGCTACCAGCTCTCTCCCTATCTATTCAATATAGTATTCAAAGTTCTAGCTAGAGCAGTTAGACAACACAAAGAGGCAAAAGGGATACAAATTGGAAAGAAAGAAGTCAAGGTATCATTATTTATGGATGATATGATAGTATACATGATTGACCCAAAAATTCTACCAGAAAACTCTTACAGCTGATAAATAACTTCAACTAAGTGGCTGGATATAAAATTAACTCAAACAAAACAGTGGCCTTCCTTTTACAAAGGATAAATGGGCTGAGAAAGAAATGAGTAAAACAACACCCTTCAAGTGAAAGATCTGTATGACAAGGACTTCAAGTCCCAGAAGAAAGAAATTAAAAAAAAAAAAAATCTCAGAAGATGGAAAGATTTCCCATGCTCATGGATCAGTAGGATTAACACAGTAAGAATGGTGTAGTGGCTATTCCTGGTTGTCAACTTGTCTATATCTGAAATGAACTACAATCCAGAATTAGAAGGCTCACCTGTGGCCTAATCTGGAGACTGAGACATACAAGTTTCCGACCTGAATCTTGGCATGGAGATCTTGAGGCATAGTGGCTATGAATCCCAGAAGATTAAGATAGGAAGATCTACAAGTTCAAGACCATCTGGGATTAAAGATGTGGTGGCACACACCTTTAATCTGGGCCACACCTTTTGCTGGAGACCTATATAAGGACATTGGAAGAAGGAAGGCTGGCTCTGTTTCACTTGCTTGCCTTGTAGGACCAAGCAACTGCTGGATCCTTGGACTTCCATTTACAACTGCTGCCGACCATTGTTGGGAGTTGGACTACAGACTGTAAGTCATCAATAAATTCCTTTACTACATAGAGACTACCATAAGTTCTGTGACTCTAGAGAACCCTGACTAATACAAATGGCCATCTTACCAAAAGCAATCTATAGATTCGATGCAATTCCCACCAAAATTCCAACTCAATTCTTTACAGACATGAGAAGAACAATTATCAACTTCATATGGAAAAACAAAAAAACACAGGATATTGAAAACAATTCTCAACAATAAAAGATCTTCTGGGGGGGGATCATCATTCCTGACCTCAAGTTGTACTACAGAGCAATAGTAATATTAAAAAAAAACCAAACACACAAACCACATGGTATTGGTACAGAGAGACAGGTTGATCAATGGAATAGAATTGAAGACCCAGAAATAAACCCACACAACTATGGATTCTTGATCTTTGACAAAGCCAAAACAATATGGTGGGAAAAAGAAAGAATCTTCACCAAAAGGTACTGTTCTAACTGGTAGTCCACGTGTAGAAAAATGAAAATTCATCCATACTTATCTCCTTGTACAGAGCTCAAGTCTAAGTGGATTGAGGATCTTCATGTAAGGCCAGATACACTGAATCTAATAGAAAAAAAAGTGGGAAATAGCCTTGAATGCATTGACACGGGGGAAACTCTTCTGAACAGAACACCAGTGGCTCAGACTCTAAGATCAACAATTGACAAATGGGACCTCTTGAAACTGAAAAACTTCTGTAAGGCGAAGGACACCATCAATAAGACATAATGGCCACCTATAGGTTGAGGAAAGATCTTCACTAACCCTACATCCGATAGAGGGCCAATATCCAAAATATACAAAGAGCTCAAGAAGTTAGATTCCAGAAAACCAAATAACCCAATTTTAAAAATGGGGTACAGAACTAAACAGAGAATTCTCAACTGAGGAATCTCAAATGTCAGAGAAGCACTTAAAGAAATGTCCAACATCCTTAGTCATCAGGGAAATGCAAATCAAAACAACCCTGAGATTCCACCATACACTATCAGAACAGCTAAGATCAAACACCTCAAGAGACAGCAGGTGCTGGCAAGGATGTGGAGAAAGAGGAACACTCCTCCATTGCTGGTGGGAATGCAAACTGATACAGCCATGTGGAAATCAATCTGGTGGTTCTTTAGAAAACTGGAAATAGCTCTACCTAAAGACCCAGCTGTGCCACTCCTAGGCATATAGGTACTCTACCATATCACAAGGACACATGCTCTACTATGTTCATAGCATCCTTATTTGTAATAGCCAGAAGCTGGAAACAACCCAGATGTCTCTCAACAGAGGAATGGATACAGAAAATGTGGTTCATTTACACAATAGAATACTACTCAGCTATTATAATCAAGGACACCATGAATTTTACAGGCAAATGGATGGAACTAGAAAATATCACCCTAAGTGACGTAACTCAGACCCAAAAGGACGCACATGGTATGTACACACTGATAAGTAGATATTAGCCAAAAAGTTCAGCATACTCTTACATGATACAACTTACAGACCATATGAAGCTTAACAAGAAGGAAGGCCCAAGTATGAATACTTCAATCCCACTTAGAAGGGGGAATAAAATAATCTTGGGAGGTAGAGTGGGGGAAAGACATGGTGGGAGTGGATAGGGGGAGGAAAAATGGGGGCAGAATCAGGTATGGGAGGAGACAGGAGAGAATTCTAGAGGGCCAGAAGTGTAAATAGAAATACGCAGCAGTATATGGTGGAGGCGGGGAGAACCTCCAGAAGGTCTCGGACACCAAGGATGTGAGAGGCTCCCAGGACCCAATGGGGATGACTTTAGCCTAAATACCAAGCAGAGGGGAGATGGAACCGAAAGAGACCACCTTCAGTAGATAGACACGGCCCCCATTTGAGGCATGGGGCCACCCACCCATCTTCAAAATTTTTTACCCAGTACTGTTCCTGTCTAAAGGAAATGCAGGGACAAAAAAATGGAGCAGAGACTGAAGGAAAGGTCAGTCAGAGACCGGCTTAACTTGGGATTCATACCACACACAGATACTAAACCCTGACACTATTACTGTCAGGGTTGTCATGTTGTGCTTGCAGACAGGAGCCTAGCATGGCTGTCCTCTGAGAGGCTCCACCAGTAGCTGACTAAGACAGATGCAGGTACTTAACAGCCAACCATTGGACTGAGCCCAAGGACCCCCTATGGAAAAGTTAGGGGAAGGACTGAAGGAACTGAAGAGGATTGAAAGCCCATGGGAAGAAACAACAGTTTCAACTAACCCAGACCTCTCAGAGCTCCTTGAGACTAAGCCACCAACCAAAGAGCATGCATGGACTGATCCATAGTCCCCCACTACCTATGTAGCAGAGGACTGCCTTATCTGGCTTCAGTGCAAAAGGATGCACTTAATCCTGTAGAAACTTGATGCCCAAGGGAAGGGGGATACTAGAGGGGTAAGGTGTGTGGATGGGTAGGCAGGTAAACACCCTCTCAAAAGCAAAGGGGAGGGGGGAAAGGCGATGGGTGGGTGAAGAACTCGTGGAGGTGGGACCAAGAATGGAGGCAACATTTGGAATGTGAATAAGTAAAATAAATTAAATTTAAAAAGAAAATAATCAAATTTATAGGCCATGAAATAGTAAAACATTTTTTATTCATCTATTTATCTTTGATGAACTGAAGACCGAACTTAGGGTTTCTTGTATGCTAGGTAAAAACTCTACTGTTAAGGCCTAAACTCATGGTACCCTGGATTAAAACATTTTGCTATGGACTGGAGAGAGTGTGTTCTGCTCTGGACCTAGCATCCTTGACAGGGAGAAAAAGACAGAGCCAAATGTTGTTGGACTCCATTGAACATATCATATAAGCAAGTGTGATGAGTTCCCAGGGGGCTGGGAAGATGGCTCACTGGATGAGTGCTCACTGCTGTTACGGGAGGTGCCGGGTTCAGATCAGTTCCCAGCACCCATGTGATGACTCATACCACTTCTAATTTCAACTCTAGATGATCCATATCTTCTAGCCTCCATAGGCTCCTGCACACACATGACACACATAAACTCAGGCACATAAACACATTGAAAATTAATCTTTTTATGTATTTTCACTATTGCTGTAGGCAAGCGTCTACATAAGACTGTTAAATTGATTGTTGTTTTATTTCAAACAACTTTTATAATACTTATTTTTATTGTTATAATATTTTATAAATTTTAAGGAATATGACAAAAAAAGATATTGTAGGTATTGAAGGGGGTTTCTGGGAGGAGTTGGGGTACAAAAGGGAAACAACAATGTGATTTAATTCTATTTTCTTAAAATATGTTTTGAAATGTTAACAAATTCAGATAAATTGAAGTCATGTCACTTTTCTCATCATAATGCAATAAAACTTTAAAATTAAAAAAAAAGAAAATTAATCTTTTTAAAAATAATCTTTTTAAAACACTTAAAGATGCTGCCATAGCACAGATGACACCCCATCAGTCTTTGTGGCAGAGGGGTATTAGTCAGTCTGCAGAAAAGAAAACACATCTCCAAGATTGAGAATTGGAGGCTGATTTATATTACTTGGCATAAAGAATGGCTTAATTTATATTAAAAATTACTCATTGACTCCATATGGAGAACAGTATATATTTTAACAGGTATTTTTTTATGATCTGCCTAAGTCTATCTTGAGTGTGTGTTCATGTGTCTTGGTCATGTGCCTTGCCACACTAAGACAAATTTCATAGAGCACTTGTGGTAACCCATAATATTTGAAGATCTACAGATATCTCAGAAACGGGCTGTAGGAGTAATGTCTTAGCACCTTGCACAGAATAAGTCTGTAACAAGTTCAAAGTTCTTCACAAAGCAGGTGCTCATAGTGAAACAGCTGTTTCGTTGATCCTCTGAATATGTGTGCTCTGCATCCACAAATTCAATTAACCATGCATCAAATAGTATTTTACAAGAATTGTTTCCTGGAAGGGCAAGTTCAACCCTGTCCCCTCTGTACTCCATCCCCCATGCCACAGCTCGGCCTGTATCCTTGGAGGTCTGCTGCCACCTAGGATAACCAGAAGAGATCCCCATGCCCCACTGCCCTGCCAGCTAGGTCTCCTGGCAAGTCCAGCATCTGTGAAGTCTGCCCTGTTGCCCCTGAGGTTCAACAAGACAACCAAAGGAGATCAAGGGGGTGAAAATTGGAAAGGAAGAAATCAAAATATTGCTATCCACAGATGACGATACTATATATAAGTGACCCCAAATTTTCTATGAGAGAACTCCCAACAGCTGATAAACAAAGCAAAGTAGCTGGATGCAAAATTACCTAAAAAATAAAATCAGTAACCCTCTTTTATACAAATAATAATAAACAGGCTGAGAAAGAAATTAGTGAAGCAATATTCTTTACAATAGTCACAAATGATATAAAATATCTTGGTGTAACTCTAACCAAGCAAGTGAAAAACCCATATGACAAGAACTTCAAGTCTTGAAGAAAGAAATTGAGAAAGATAACAGAACACAGAAAGATCTTCCATGCTCATAGACCAGCAGGATTAACAAAGTAAAAATGGCCATTTTACCAAAGCAATCTACAGATTCGATGCAATTTCCATCAAAATTACGACACAATTGTTTACAGTCCTTGAAAAAGCAATTTTCAAATTAATACAGAAAATAACAAACAAAAAAAAAAAAACAGGATGGTTAAAACAATCCTGTACAATAAAAGAGTTTCTTTCTAAAGGGATCACCATCCCTGGTTTCAAGCTGTACTACAGAGCAATAGTAATAAAAACTACATGATATTAGTATAGAAACAGATAGCTTGGTCAATGGAATAGAATCAAAGACCCAGAAATAAATCCACACACCTATGGACACTTGACTTTTGACAAAGAGACCAAAACTATACAATGGAAAAAAGAAAGCATATTCAATAAGTGGTGCTAGTCTAACTGGATTTCTGCATGTAGAATAATGAAAATAGACCCATATTTATCACCCTCCACAAAAGTCAAGTTCATAACTAAAATCTTCATAAACGGTCATTCTAAATGCAGTGTAGTATCATTATGAATTTCTAATAATTTGCTCAAACACATAGAGAATTCCACTTAAATAGAAAATTAAACCACATCTAAGATTTAAATGGTTGCAATTATGGCATAAATCAGGATACAAGGACCCCAAAGCAGTGACTAATTAGCCCACAAAAACATCCAATATCTGAAAAAGCAGTAATTGTGATCAACACAGGCTTGTTTCTGAAGGACTGTAATCAGGCAAAGAAATAGAGCAGCTTTTAAACTCTAAAGTAAAAGAGAAAACAAAACAGTTAGCTATCCCTGTGGGATATCTAGCTGAATCCTCCCCTCTTAATGTCTTGATGGGAGGAGACAGATTAGTGCTAAGCACAGCGGGCCAGCCTTAAAAGCCATTCTGGAAGAAAAGGCTCCCAAGAGCAGATGAAAGAATCAGAGATGCCCACATTCCCACTGTTAAGAGTCCCGCAGAAACATCAAGCTAACAACCATATCATCTATGCAGAGGCCCTAGCTCTGACCTATGCTGCTTCAGTGTTTGTGAGCCCCTAAGAGCCCTACTTAGTTGGTGTCTGTGGCTACTGGGTTGCCTAGCCCAGCCTTGATTTGAGAGTTTGCATCTTACTGTATCTTGTTATGCTATGTTCAGTGGATATCCCTAGGAAGCCTACTCTTTCTAAAGAGAAATGGAGGATGAGGATGGCGAGGAGGAAGAGGGAAGAGGGGAAGTGGACATGGGAAGACTGGGAGGAGTGGAAGGAGGGGAGGCTGTGGTCAGGATGTATTGAAAACAAACAAAACGTAAAGCCACCCTGGCTCTACATTCATTACACAGCTCAGACCCTGCACTGTGTTTCTGGCCTATTATCCTGGAAATTCTTAGTTGAGTGTTAGGGCAAATGTACCTCATCTCCCACCCCTTCAGTTCAGGATGGACACTAGGTTGGGGAGCACTATGCCATATTTGTTCATAGAAAGTGAGAATTTCCGACAATGCTTGTGTAGTAGTGATCATAGTGATTTTGTATCTGGCAAATGCCTCAGGACTAACACTGGCTTATGATGTCAGATCAGAAAGAGAACAATAGGAAACATTAGTTAGAGAGCTGATGGGCTAGAGTGGAGCTGCTGAAGAGCTATAAAAATAAAACCAGTTAGTAATAAGATACGTTCATTGTTATCACTTAGAAGTAATGCAGCTGAAAGAGCCTTACATTGAGTATTTTGCTCAACTACATACAATGCTTGTTTCAATGCTCATTTCTAAAGATTTAAAGAATAATTAGGATAAATTTGACACTGTACTATCCTCAAGTCTAACTAATAGCTTAATCTACATATGCTAATTTCCACAGCAGGGTTCTATAAAATACTTTCTTTTCTACCACTTCTAAGGACAATATCTTTTATTCTGCAGTCTGGTAAACTATTTTATTTGTAATAATCCTTCTAACAGCATGTTTTTGAAATGTCTACTTTATCTAATTTATTGGATGTTGGCAGTCAGTACACTGTTTAATTCCATTTCCAAATGAGTGCTTATCAGAATTGCTGGTCTTTATGGCTCTATTGAATACAAGATACGCTAGTAATGGTTTAGACTCTTTCAAATGTACATCCAAACCCAGCTAACATTTTAACTCTTAAGTCCATCTTTACATTTTCCAAGAACTATTTCTTAGTACTATAGCTGGAACCCATAGCATTGTTCCCATTCAAAACCCTTTTATAGTTATAAACGCCCAAACGTGAACACACATGGGTGCATGGGCACACACGTCTTGTATCTGTATTTCAGTAACCTGAGGCAAAGGAAGTTTGATCTCAACAATTTAATGCTTTCAAATTTTATTTCCCTAAAAGGGTAAATAAAAAGGGTAAATTTCACATGCAATTCTGTATATTTCACAAGGTCTACAGGTTCTTATCCGTGCATCTAACAAATATTTATTGTATCTACTCTACATTAGGACATACTATACAGTGGGCCCTGTGTAAACAAAAGGCCATCTTGATGTCAAAAGTGCTCAAGTCTCATGGAATATAAAGGTAAGAAAATAACTAATTAAAATAGAGAGTGAGCATGCTTGATGCTTCAGACAAACAGGTAAAGATGGGCTGTCTATCAAGCACTTAACTCCTAAAAATGAAGCTATGCCTACGATGAAACTAAGAGAATAAACAGGAGTTAGCCAGATTAAAGAGGACTGAATGATATAATCACATAATCCTACATAGGAAGTTCCAGTTTCCAAGAGCTGGCACAAAGAAGATATATATAAATCTGTTCAGCAAAGCTGTTTTTATCTTTGGCTGTCCTTCTGCCAACACTGATAACTTCATCTTCAAGTACAGGCTTCTTTGATTTCAGGCCTTAAGGGTTTTTTTGGTGGTTTTTTTTTTTTTTTCTCTCCTCTGATGAGGGAAAATGTCAACTTTGCTTATTTCCCTTCTCCAGTTCCTTTTTCTTTGAATGCTTTGGCTATAATAAGAGATGTACAACAATCATGGTCTTAAATGGCTTCAGAAATAGAAGCATAATAAATTCCACTTAGCTGCCAATAAATGAGACAGCAGAGGCTGTGGAACAGAGCAACTGAAGAACAGCAGGACAGACTGGAAGGTGGGGAGGCAACAAAGGCTTCCAGAGCAGCAGGCCTCCCCAAGAGAAGAAAAAATGGCTGCACCAGGAGAATAGCTTCTTTCTTCCTCCTGAATTAATTCTCGGGTCCCCAAGGGTACAAATGAAACATAAAGTTAAGCCCCAAAAAAGCCACTGGGAAGTGATCAACTTTTCTTTTTTACAGCTAAAGGGTTTTATTCATCCACAGTGACCCCCCATTAAATCTAGGGCTCAGAGAGAGAGAGAGAGAGAGAGAGAGAGAGAGAGAGAGAGAGAGAG